>JAJJWW010010590.1:0-162531 GCA_023531295.1 Papaver armeniacum | reverse complement strand
ACAAACAATCTTTACATAAGTTGAATACATGCACTGGGTATGAGGAGTATGGAATAAGCGTAGACGTAGAAGATAAATCGCAGATTCCAAACCCCTCTAGTTTGTCATGATCTCATTATCATCTTCCCAGATCCGGATAGATCGGAAATACGAGTATATAAATGAAACTAACGGTGCAAAAAGTGAAAGAGACAACGATATCGTGGTTCGGCACTAAAGCCTCGTCCCACGGGTCTAAGGGATACATTATAAAATAAATGGTTACAAAGATGATCACAAGATCTTGTGGTCATCGAACATATGAGCCAAAACTCACTTGCTTCTCTCTATTCTCTCTCCTTTCTGTTTTCGATCCCCTCCCTCGGTGGGAGGGGGATACATATTTATAGCTAAACTTGGTGGGTCCCTGCGACGGTGGTTTGTTGAGATGATCTTATCTTCTTGTGTTCTCATGCATTGTACGCGGCTTGAATATTATCCTGCGGCGTGGTCCGCGGACATGTCACTCCGCGGCTTCTCGACTATATCCCGATTCATCACGCTGACCAGCCCTTGTTTCCATCGTGGTCGTTCGACACGTATTCTCCGAGCTACATTAAATGCGCGGGTGGTTGGGGCGTGCCGTCCACGCCGGGTGGTGTCGGTCCTCTTGTCATGTCCATGTCGGTTGGACTACCTCGACCGTTGATTACGTCTTACCTCGTGATGGGTTAAGGCCATCCTTGGGAGCTACGCGGGACTCATCTATCTTGGGTGCCCCTTTATTCCGGACCGTTGGTCTCTGACAGGATGGCACGTTATCGAGTGCCACAGATGCCCCTATGTGTCATCCTGTGAGTGATGTCATCCACGTGGACCCCGTTGGCGCACGTGGCAATGGAGATAAATTAGTGTACTTACAATTTGCCCCTCTTCTGCATCAGGCGTTTTGGGTTTGTTGGAAGAAGAACTGTGGTACGTTTTTATCTCCTCATAACTTCTCTAAAGGTGCTTTGCATTTATTGTGCATGTTTCCACGTCCGGCCATGCTAATCACTCTTTGGGTAGTGGACAGGTTCATTGGTTCTATATAAAGAGGAGTGAGAGAATGTGACTTTAATTCACATTCTCTGTTTTATTCTTTGTTCTTGTCTTCATCTTCTTAACTTCCTCTTTCGACACCATCGCTTCAGCTACTGCTGCTGCTGTCTTGATTGTCGTGGTTGCTCTTCAACATGGTTTGTGCTTATTCTTGCTTCTTGATTGATTCTTACGTGATTCAGGTATGACCTTTTATTCCGTTTAATCATCTTGCTTAAGCTTGTCAAGTTTTGATTTTCGGCGGTGATTTGATGATGAGTTTTAAATTTAAATGTACCTTCAGGTTTTGAGAGTCGGCTCTTTGAGTTGGGTGCTCCATTGGTCATGCTTAGATTTTATTTCTTCTTTTGAGTTCGGATAATGATCGAGAGTTTGTGGCAAGCTGTTAGATGAAATTTAGGGTTTTCTTCTTTTGCCTCTTTGTTCTTGAGATTTTCTCGATTTTGATCTTCTCGCTTCGGTTGAGTTTCTATTCGTGTTGTGTTCATGAGACATGTCCGACCATCCATGGGTCCCTTATCGGACTCCTCCGTCAAGTCCTCATCGATCTCCCGGAGTGATCCTAATGTAAAGGGTGGGCTTCGCCCCCTTTTCCGGGGTAGTCTTAGGGATGGACGAACATCCTCATCCTCTGGTCAAAGACCTTCACTTAGAAGGGGTGATCCTCCATGGAGGATCTAGGTATGCCGCGACTCGTTCTAGAGGTGAGTCTCCTAAACAGCCCGAATCCGCAATGAACCTTTGGATGTGCAGCCCCTCCGCACTCAGCCTCCAACGCGGACTAACTCCATCCGGTGCCTGGTTCTAGTAAGTCGACTAAAAACTTTTACTTCGAAGAGAAGGCTACGGAGATAGAGTCTTCGGGAAACATAGTTCCTCCTAAGAGGAAGGTGCCGGGTTACTGTGGAGATCTTTGCGAAGAAGGTTTCGAGGATGACTGCTCGCCGTTACTTTCCAGTCCCTTATCTACTGGGTAATAAGAAGTTTACCTTTCGACACATTGATCTCGAGGCCTTCAAGGTGAAGCATGGTCTTGACATTTTCGGGTTCGTTTTTATGCCGCCGATAAAGACATAACTTATGAGATGGTTTGCACCAATTATAAGTACGATGCCTTTCATTTGTTGACAACCGTGGGTGCTTTGAGGCTGGTTTTGATGTTACCCTTGTATAAAGTGGTGATGATTTCTACTATCGGGTATTGTCTAGCCGCGATATCGCGAAAAAAGTCATAATCGCGGGTGCAACCGAGTTGACAGAAACTATCTTCGCCATCTTCGTGAATGCTACCTTCGTAGTAAGGGGAAAACGATGATGACTTGCTATGCCCCTAGATTAGAAAAGGAGAAAGGGTGGTATACTCCTGAAATTTCAACAGATCCTTTGGAGATTATGTTAACGAGGAATGCTCGTAAGCCGTGGTGCGTGAGTCTACGGAACATTACTTCTGTTAAGGGGAAGTTCGCCTTTTGAGCGAGTAAGTGATTCCAAGATGGCGAGATTCACGGTGCCGAAGGTCTTCCTATTCCCGTTGAGGAGAGAATCAGCGTGATCATGACTACGAGTGGTGCCTTTGTTCTTGAAGTTGTTGGCCGTGGGCCTATGGTTTGGTCCCCGGTCCACCGTGGTTGTGACCAATCAAGGTGAGTCTTTCTCATGCACTTCTCGCTCGTTACGCGCATTCACTGGCGGATGAGTTTTGCTGGTATGGTTTGTTTATAGCCGTGATGTTGATGATGCGAGAAGATGAAGATGTCCCACGATCTTTCTTTGTTCCTCCGCGAATCGATGTTGTTAAGGTGCGTTGTTTGTTTTCTTCATATGTGTGCCCTACGTTTTCTTAAATAATGTTAATTATGCCAAGGAAAGGTAATGCCAACGGTGCTTTTATCATTATGTGTTGTAGGTGTGTAGAGGTAAAAGATTAATCCCAAGCAATCATCGGTTCTCCCACCGAGGGTTCCTCTCATTTCGAGGATGTAAATAGTCCCGTGTGTGGTGATGAGGACTCTTGATAGGGAAGAGCGGGTGAGACTTCTCACTGTTCAAGAAGGTGACGGTGATCGGGCAGTTGACGGTGGAGGCGATGATCCGGCCACTGGTGGTGGTCAGGGTGATCCAACTATTGGTGATGGTCAGGATGATCCAGCTATTGGTGGTGGTCAAGGTGACCCGACCATTGGTGGTGGTCAAGGTGATTCGGCCATGGTGGTGGTGAGCGACCCGACCACCCTGGTGGTCAAAATGACCCGACCATTGGGGGTGGTCGAGGTGATTCGGCCACCTTGGTGGTGGTCAGGCGACCGACCACCGCCGGCTAGTGGGGTTAAAGGTGATTTGGTTGTTGGTGTTTTTGGTGGTGGTAACTTGTCTTTTGGTGGTGGTGGAAATCGTGCCGGGGGGTACTCGATCCGGTGTGAATGTTATAGATAAAGGTAAGGGGCTTGTTCTTAGTAGTGGTGACAGGATGGGGGTTGTTATGAGTTCTCGTTTGGTAAGGTTTTGTCGGGGAACAGTCATTTGACATGTCCACGGTTATGGGGCTTGTTTCGGACTTCACTCTGCTTCCCGGTGGTGATGATTGGAGTGTTCTCGAGGATAGGCTGCGTTGGTGACCCATCCGGCGGTGCGATCTTTGGGGTTTTGGTAGTGCCCTCCGAGGGTTTCTTTGGTACCTCCTCACTTGTTGGTGGGGCCTTGGTGCAGTGGTAATGTTGGTCTTTGCTCATGGTGGGAATACCTCGGGACTCCCCTTAGATGATTTCTGTAAACCTTAGCTGCGGATGGCGATGATCTTTGTTTTGGCGTGGGCTCTTCTTGGTAGATTCCTCTCACCGTGATTGAAGGGAAAAGAGTTCGGATGATTTACTCGGAGGTCCATGGGTTAACCCCCAGGGAGGCGGTAGATCGAGGATGGTAAAAATCTCGTAACCCGTGCGGGCTTGATCTTGTAGTGGATCCTCCCCCTACCGTTCTTGACATGATGGCTATTGGCGGGGTATGTCTGATTGTGGCCGGTTATTGGAGGTTTGTCTGTTCTTTTTATCCCCGACTTCTTTCGAATGTGATGTGAGCTAACTTCCCTCATTTTGGCGATAGATGATGAGAAGTGAGTATTGTAACCACCAACTTTACCGGCTCTTTAGGGCCAAATCTACGAAGCTAGAGGGAAGCTTCGACATTGTGAAGAGACGCTTTCAAGTGTCGAGGCTTCGGTATCCGCTAAGGATGAAGAAACAACCGAGCTAAAGAGTTTGCTTAAACGTAAGGAGCAGCGCGAGGCACGGAAGAGGCTCGGCTACGTTACGAGTTGGCTGCAGTTAAGGCCAAGTTAGGCTGTTCTTTGAGGAAAATTCCTCATCCATTTCAGTCTGCGCTCCCTCTTCTTTGGTAGTTTCTGCTCCTTATTTATTAGAGTTTTCTCTTTCTTCCCTCCTCCCGCCGTCTATCTTCAGTGGGTGGAGTCCACAGTGTTGTGGCTTCGGAGTGAGAGGACTCGTCAAAGGGCGCATTCTTGAGTTAGTTGAAAAACTCAGAGTGAGTCGGTTAAATGGAATGCCCGCGCGGATATTCATAACGCGATGGCCGAAGAATGGCGTAAGAAAAAATATTGCTTGGTAGATTTGCAAAATCGAAATAACCATGACCGCCACTTGTTTAACGGGGCCCTTTTATGGACGCGGGACAATCTTGAGCAAGCCCGCGGGCAGATTTCTTCCAGAACATTAGACTTAATGTTACGGAAGGCGAGGCGCGGCAAGCGCGGTCTTCGCATCCCCGGATGTGCGGACTTATATGTACAGTTGCTAGCCAAGGAGAGCGATGCTAGGGCAGAACGTAGTGCTCTCGGTGAGTGCTGTCCGCGTCTCGCCGATGTGGTTCGTCGGGTTGAACGTGAGAGAGACTTAGAGGTGACTATGTATCGTCTCAACAGGGATTGGAATTGAAGAATGATGAGGTTAATCGACATGATCATTCGGGCTCGATCTTCGAAATGACACTCGAGCGCAAGTCGGTATGCTCATAATCCGCTTCGGGTAGATTATGATAAGTTATCAAATGAATATGATTATGTTTGGAAAGCGAGGATTCCGCGGTTGATCATTGTGAAGGTATACGTCTTCGTCGTCGAGTGTGCTTTGAATTGTATCTGTCATAACTCACTGTCTTCTTTTATTGTTCGCGAGCTCCAAGTACGACTTAAAGCGCGGATGGAAAGTTTGCCGAAGCTCGAGGCTAGGTAGTTCAACTGGAGGGTCAAGTTAGCTACCATCGCAGTCAGCCTCGTCTCGGGGCGAAACAAGCAAGCTAATCAAAGGATAGACCAGCTTTGTACTTCCTTAAATAAGGGGCCGAGATGAGGAGCGTAGCCATAGGTCTAATGGCCCGCAAACAACTGGCCGAAGAGATTAATAAGATTCTTGGTGAGATTGAGCTGGACCTTAAGAAAAACCATGGGTTAACCAAGAATTATACTCGGCGTCCGTACACGCACCCATCAAGTTCTTAGAGGCCCTCCTCGGGTGGTAGCGTTCCTTCATCATTTGAAGGATAAACTGTGAGATAACCCTCCTGCTCAGTAAACCGTAGTTAATATGCTGAGGATTGATCTCGGTTGCTTATCCTTTTTTGGCGTTTTTGTTGTTTTGCTGCTTTGGCTTGTAATCAACCTGCATGTATTAGATCAAACTTTGGTGTTTAAATCGATATTGAATTTTGTTGAACTTATGTCTATCATCTTTAACTATAATGGAAAATTCCGTGGTTATTGTAACCGAGGATATCAATCTTTGAGTTTGATAAAGTGTATTGTTCGTGCAACTCACGCGAGTTGGTATCCCCTGAATCGTCTTGTGACCTTGCACCCCGTCCGAGCTAACTCCTTGGCCGAGGATCAGCCGGACGGTGGGGTCTGGCCGACGTTTAAAGATATACTTCATTAATGTTCGCGGCTTGTAATATTGCACGGATATCTCATTACCGTAAGAAGTCGCCTCCCGGTCATACACTTATAGACATTTACGGAGGAGTTCGAGAGATCGCATGTGTATGCTCCGATATATTGCGTGTGTGTGTTTTGCACGGGATATTGCCCGCTATATTGTAGTGGGTGTGATCCATGCTTTGTGCAGGATAGCCCTCTTGTTAAGTATAGCGTTAATTCCTAATAATAGTAATTGTACAACAATTTACGTGGTTCGGCAACAAGGCCTACATCCTGGGGGTAACAATTGCATCAATATTTTATTATGAGGTGACATGGTTTTCAATGTACATTGTGTAAGTAGTATATACATGTGGTTCATATGATGTGTTGTATGTAGGTTTGTGAGTTTTGAATAAATTGAAATGTGCGTGGGTAATGAACGGGATATGATATTTGAAAATGAAAACTTGGTATTGATTGAAAATTTAGGCGCGTTACTCCTTTTCGGAGATAGAAACATGTGGATTAGCAAGTCCATTTTCTTCTTACGAAATGCGCACGTGTGATTGATTATGGGTAGTATGGTTTGGGGTATTTGGCATTCCACGGATGCATGAGGATTTCCCCTTTCATATTACGAGATAGTAAGAGCCATTTCTGCGATGTCGTGTATTATGTAGGGTCCTCCCCCAAGTTGGTGCTAATTTTCCCCACTTTTTTCTCGCTGGTATTGGGAATGGTCCTCGACATACGCCCTTCTACAAAATTCCTAAATTTCACTTTCTTGTTATATTCTCGCGACTGCGTTGGTAGTTTTCCATTCTTTGCGGCGCTGCTTCCCTTCTTTCTTGAAGGTCGTCGAGCCTTTCCAACATCATGTCCGTGGTAAGATTCTTTTCCCGGGCTTCGTCTTTGTAGTTGGAAGTAGAATTTCCCATGGGATGACCGTTTCCGCTCCGTAGGTGAGTAGAAATGGGGATTCTCAAAGTAGCTGATCTTCGAGTCGTCCTATATGCCCATAGAACGTTATGCGATTGTTCACACCATCGTCCTTTGTACTCATCTAGTGTTTTTTAAGAATGAGTGCCAGTTTTGTTCGTAACCCCTTGCTCCGTTGCTTTGTGGGTATATGGGGGTGGATTTATTTTCGAATCTTGAAGGTGTCGAATGCGACAAGTCGATATTCTTTCCTTGTAGGTACATTTACCGTTGTGGAGACTATCTCTGTGGGATGCCAAACCCTTCGCAGATGATGTTTTGAAAAATAAAAGTGAAGGCGTCCAGAATCCCGACTTACGGCGAGTGCCTTTATTACTACCCATTTGTTTAAAATAATCCGTTGCCACTATTAGAATCTTCTTTTCCCCGTCCACGATGCGAGTGAGCCTCTATGTCGATACCCCATTTCCCGAAGGGCCAAGGACTATCGACCGAGTTCAACTTTGTAGGCGGGCGTGGATTCTTTACCAAATCTTTGACATTCTTCGCATCTCTTTGCCGTTACCGGCATCTCGGATCATGGTTGGCCGTAATAACCTGCGTCTTGGCCTTATCCATGAGGATCTCATTCCACTTTGTGATTCCCTGCATCTCCTCTCGTGTATATCTTTTAAAAACGACATGTCCCTACGGCTAGGGATAGGCAGCGGCAAGTGGTCCAAGGAATGATTTTCGGTATAAGGCTTGGTCTCTTAGTTCGTACATCCAACTCTTGACCGCACCTTCCTAGCCTGTTTGGTGTCTTGGGGAGTTTCCGTCTTTGAGGAAAGAGTGTATTTCGATCTCAACCGCCTCCCGACTATAATCGTCGTCTTCCTCCGCTTGCCGTGTAATATCCTCGTTGCGGAAATCGTCGAATATGTATTCTCGAAACATCCTCGTGGAGAATGTCTTTTCCTCGGAGTTTGCGTTGGTTAGCCGTGCATGTTTCGGGGAGTTTGATGGATGGTTCGTACACTCTTGTTACCTTGATTGCTTTGACATCCTCGTTTTTAAGCATGGACGATATATATGCCGGAGCATCCGCATGTCCAAGTTCCTTTACTGCGGATGTCTAAGCGATTTTTGGTACTTGGGAGGCTAATGTTTGCACTAGATCCATGTATGCCATTAGTGTTTCGTCGTACACATTGTATTCGTAGCCTATTTGCCGTATGATCAGTTGTGAGTCGCTTGTGCCCGCACTTCTTGTATCCCTAATTCAATTATCAAGCGGAGAGCGTGGATCACCCCCTTCATATTCGACGATGTTATTGGTATGGCCTTCGAATTCCAATCGGAATGCGTGCACGATCTGTCCCCGTGGGTGTGGTGATGACGATGCCTGTCCGCGCCTCTCTATTTTTGGAGCCATCAACGAAGACCTCCCATTGCCGTGGTAGGTTCCCCATTTGGCTCTAGGATATTATTTGGCTCACGGTTTTCTATTTGCAGGCGCCCGCCTTCCATCCTTGTATCGTACTTCTTCTTCGTTGTCCAAAGGCGAGTCTGCTAGAAAGTCTGCTAATACCTGCGATTTGGGAGTGTTGGAGCTCATAGTGAATGTTGAATTGGTCGAGGTATGTGCTCCATTTTGCTATTCGTCTACCTTTCCCGCTCCTTTGAGGATGGTCTCTAAGGGTGCCCGACATGGGATACGTATATCATGCGTTAAAAGTACGTCCTTAGCTTTAAAGTAGACCATACGACGGCTAGGATTATTGTTCAATTCTCGTGTAGTTTCGTTCCCGGAATTCGAGTCTTCTTGACATAATAGATCGGTTGCTCCTCCTTCATATGGGTTAAACGAGTCTGCGCTTGCTGCGTGGTCCGTTGCTGCAATGTAGAGTGCAAAACCTCCTCAGGTCCTGTTTACAAGGATGGGGATTTCTGCTAGGTATTGTTTTAATGCCCAAAAGCTTCTTCGCGTTAAATCTCCATTCAAATTTAGTCCTTTTTCGGTATGTTGAAGAAGAGTTTGCATCTATCCGAGGATCGTGATATGAATCTTCCCGGAGTCGCTGGTGATCCGTTGAGCTTTTGTACCTCTTTTAGGTTCTTCGGAGACGGCATGTTTGTTATGGCTCGGATTTTTCTGGATCTACTTCAATGCCTCTTTTTGTCACTAGGTATCCAAGGAATTTCCTAGGTCACCCCGAAAGTGCATTTTTCCGGTTCACCTTCATGTGATGCTCTCTCATACCTCGAAGATGTCCTTCGGTCCCCGTGGTGGTTCTTTCTTGCTTTGCTTTTTATGAGCATGTCGTCGACGTAAACCTCTAAAGTCCTGCGATCCATGGCTTGAAAATAGCATCGACCATCCTTTGGTACGTTGCTCAGCGTTTGGCGGAGCAGAAAGGCATTCTTACGTAACAATAAAGACCATGGGGCGTGTAAAATGCGGTATGTTTGCTTGGTCTTCTTACGCCAAAATAGTTGGTTGTACCGGAATATCCAGTCCATGAATGACAACTCTTCATATCCTTCTGCGTCGACTAGGCTGGTCAATGCTAGGTAATGGATAACTATCCTTTGGGCACGCTTTGTTCGAGTTAGTGAAGTCGATGCAAATCCGACCCCTCCATTTTTCTTTGGTATTATTACCATGTTGGAGATCCACGTGGGGTATTTGACTTCTTTTATAAAACCGTCCTCCTAATAGCTTTCGTAGCTCAGTTTCTCTCCGCTTTGTGATGCTCGTGGCCACCTTTCGTATCTTTTTGTCGTCCGGGGTGTGCCGGGTTTAATGCGCAGCTCATGTTGTATTGTCTTTGGGTCTATTCCGGCATATCGGATAGTTTCCATGCGAAGATGTCCGCGTATTCCTTTAGTAGTTTTATCAGCGAAGCTTAGTTTCTTCGTCCATTAGAGTTCTATTTTGATCTTTCTTGGGTTTTTCTCCGTCCCTATATTGATCTCTTTCCTTGCCTCCAAGGATGTGAACGTGGGCTTTGGTTCCCAGGGTGGGGAATTTTCTTTAGTGCTATTTGGTAGCCTCAGTTCTTACGCCCTGATTAACCTTTGATGTGGAAGCCTGCGTGCTTCCTGCGATTCCCTTAGATAAGCTTTTTCCCGAGATTTCCTCCAGGATATTCGTCGATGGCTTTGTCTTTGGATCACGCCTCTACGAGCTTTGCGGGTTTTCCTTTTTCATCTTCTTCGTTGTTGAGTTGTATTTGCATCGCGTGGCACTCTTTTACGGAAGCTTGATCACCCTTTTTATCTCCATTATTCCTAGGGGAGTGGGAAATCTAAGGTATTGATGATAGGTAGCTGCGACTCCCTTGAGCTTGTGGACCCATCTTCGTCCAATAATGGCATTGTAGGGTGAGGCGTGTTTACCAATGACTAAACAGTGTCAACTTTCATGGGGCCTGCATCCACTTGTAGGACAATATCCCCAGGGGCTTAAGTAGGTGCCATTGAACCCATAGATGGTGTAGTGTGAAGTCGGGAGTTGCTCATCGTTAAGCTCCATGCGTTTGAACGTATCGTAAAACAATACATTTACGGGAGCTTCCTCCATCGATGAGGATTTTCCTTATGTTGCATCCTGCGATTGGCAATGTGAGGATTAATGGGTCGTTGTGATCTTCCATGTCGTCCTCGATATCATCGGCTTAAAATCGGAGGTGCGTTCATCCACTCTCGTGCTCTTATTTCCTTCCCGTTTATCTTTGTAAAGCTCACATTAATCTTCAAATTGTTTTCTCAGTCGTTTTCCTATTTGTGCCGTCGAAGAGTTGGCTTTTGGCTTTCGGGCGGGATATAGAAAATTCAATGTGCGGTTGCCCTCGGGTAGCTGGACTGTTTGGTGCGTTTGGCTCTATCCTCCCATTCCATCCTTTTCCCACATATTTTTTGAGATCCCAAGATCTATCGGTTTTTATCTTTGCTATCTTGAGATTTTTGCATTTCTCATGCGTGTGTCCGTAGAAGCGGTGGAAATCGCGATCTCTTTGGATTACAAATCTTTGGTGGTTGTTTCCCCTTTAGACCGGGGCCAATCTAAGTCTTCGCGATCCTTGATTTCCTTGATATGCGTGGATAGGCTGGTGTTGAGTTTCGTATAGACCGATCTTGAACTTTCGCCCTCCTTTTGTGATCGTCTTTTCGATCCTTTTGGCGTGGCCGGGCACATCTCTACTAGTTCCACAGCGGAATTTGTCCTGGGGTTCGTTTATTACTGGGCTCTAGGGGTTATCTTTTTGAATTTCTTCCAACCTTGCATGTTTTTCAATGATTATCCTTAAATCTCCCTCGGTGGTTGAGGAGGTACCGTGGTTTCGACAAACAACGGGCTCATCCTATCAAGCCCCCATTTTGTAAACAGTTAATACTCACCACGGGATCCACATGTCCAATGGCACGACATACTTTGTGCCATCTATCAGTGTATTCTCGACGGGATTCCTGTACTTAATTGCAAGTGAGAAAGAGCTTGTCCATCCCTGTGTTCACAACTTTGTTGTACATGTAGGTGGCCAGAAACTTTTCGGTGAGCTGATCATACGAATCAATGCACCCTGGCTTGAGGTTGTCAAACCAAGATAATGCGGATCCTTTCAGGCTTGAAGGGAAATATCTGCATAGTATAGCCTCGTCGTAATCCCACCTGGCCATTACTCTGTTGTAATATCGTAGATGAGCTTGAGGATCCATGACCCGTCGTAACACTCAAAGGTTGGGGCCAGGACATTTTTGCGGGATGGTAGCCGTAGCAGGTGACGTGCAAGGGGGTAGTGTTGGCTTCCTTCGCCATGTCTGTTCTAATCTTCCACCTCCTTGCACGGTCTTGAGTTGATTGATTTTACTGCTAGCATTTCCGTCGCGGAGGTTTTCCATTGCCAAAACAGGTGCTCGTCTTGAATGGAAGAGCGTGTCCTTCTTGTGGATTGCGGCCGTGGCTTCCTCAGTGTCATGTGTCTGGAGCTTCTGGTTGGTAGTCCGGGTCAGACCTTCCACTATTAGCGCATTTCTTTGGGAATCCTTCTCCGGTTAGTTGTTTCGGGGATGTTTAGAAGATCGTTCCTCGGTCCTGTGCATCAGCCGAGTTAGCTTCGTCTTGCCGATTAGCTAGTTCGGAGCTTGGAGGATCCTTTCTCTTAGTGTTGGTTTTCTTGAGCTAACGGGGCCACCGCATCCACGCGTACGTTAGTTGATTCCGCGCCGTAGCTCCTCCAAATGCCAATATTTGTCTTTGTTTGGTTCGATGCTTGATTGGGGATTCCTTCCTGTAGTTGGGCTTGTCCCTCGGGATCGTGGTATTGATTTAGGTCTATCAACGGCACGCCCGGCTCGATTACTCCGTTGGATCCTGCCGGTAGTTGGTCGTCTTGTTCATTGTTCGGCGCATTCCGTAGGGATGGTTACGGATCACCGATTCGGTATAGCCTCCGAGGCTCGGCTGCTTTAATTCATTTGTTACTTTGGAGGCAACCACTTGAGAAATCCCTTGCTTGGTGCGAAATTCTCTTGCGGCTGCGGCTCTCTTTGCCTCCATTGCGATGTTTCCCCGCATCCAAGAGCCACGTGCTTTCCGCCTGATGCAGGGTTATCACGCGGCTATCGTCCTTCGCCCTTTTATCTCGCTCCTTGTTCACTGCTGTGTGGTCCTTGGAATATCTCTTGGAGTTATCTTTGTCTTCCGAGTATCTTTGTTACTTTCCATTGTAATAATCTGCACAAAGGACATGAGAGGTAATCAAGAGGCCCAAAAGTCATGCGTTAGCCGTTAGTTTAACTTTATCTTCATAAACTAGATTTCTAGCGGTAATGGGTGTATTCGGGTAGTTAGTTTGGCGAATCGACACGAAAGACGTAGACGGACGCGGACTTGCCCGAGATAAAATCCAAGGGTCGTTATTTGCAAAAAAGTCCGAATCTTTTGGTGGAAATTTTGTTTGAAATTCTAGTTAAAACCTAGATGTATTGGTAAAAAACACTATAGTCTAAGAACAGGTCTGTTGGCTAAAACCCAGATCTGTTTGTTTAAAAGTCATACAATGCTCAGATCCGTTGGTAGAAAACACAATAGACATAGATGTGTGCGAAAACAGATCCATGAATAAATCATTTGCGTTTTTTTTTTTTTTTTTTTAAATACGAAAATTTTGAGGTCGAGGCTGTGAAGTCACAGGAAAAGATAAATCTTTTTACTGGGACAAAGTCCCTGTTTCTAGCGCCAAATTGTGAGCACGAGAATCGGGTTTGGCTTCCACGTGATCACAAACAATCTTTACATAAGTTGAATACATGCACTGAGGTATGAGGAGTATGGAATAAGCGTAGACAGAAGATAAATCATAGATTCCAAACCCCTCTAGTTTGTCATGATCTCATTATCATCTTCCGGAGATCCAGATAGATCGGAAATACGAGTATATAAATGAAACTAACGGTGCAAAAAGTGAAAGAGACAACGATATACGTGGTTCGGCACTAAAGCCTACGTCCACGGGTCTAAGGGGATACATTATAAAATAAATGGTTACAAAGATGATCACAAGATCTTGTGATCATCGAACATATGAGCTAAAACTCACTTGCTTCTCTCTATTCTCTCTCCTTTCCTGTTTTTCGATCCCTCCTCGGTGGGAGGGGATACATATTTATAGCTAAACTTGGTGGGTCCTGCGACGGTGAGCTGTTGAGATCTTATCTTCTTGTGTTAAGTGCATTGTACGCGGGCTTGAATATTATCTGCGCAGGCGTGGTCCCGCGGACTTCTATGTCACTCCGCGGCTTAGACTATATCCCGATTCATCACGCCGACCAGCCCTTGTTTCCATCGCTGGTCGTTCGACACGTATTCTCCGAGCTACATTAAATGCGGGTGGTTGGGGCGTGCCGATCCACAGCAGGTGGTGTCGATCCTCTTGTCATGTCCATGTCGGTTGGACTACCTCGACCGATTGATTACGTCTTACCTCGTGATGGGTTAAGGCCATCCTTGGGAGCTCGCGGACTCATCTATCTTGGGTGCCCCTTTATTTCCGACCGTTGGTCTCGACAGATGGCACGTTATCTGAGTGCCACGGATGCCCCTATGTGTCATCCTCCGTGAGTGATGTCATCCACGTGGACCCTGTTAGCGCACGTGGCAATGGAGATAAATTAGTGTACTTACACCCTCTGACGAATCTGGAAGTACCTGGAAGTGTAGTTAACTAGCGCGCTGCCTACCTCCAAAGTGTCCTGACCAACAAAAGTTCGACAAGGACGATACAGGCCAGACAAGGACCCGGATTCTTATGCCGACATTACAAAAAAAATGCAGCGATGCGCCAAAGAGCCAATGATGCTAAGTCCTTCGACGATCATGAAAAATCCGACGATAACGTGATATCTGTGATGGCCAGCTGCAGTACCATGATCAGATGATACTCGAGTAACCTTCGTGCCAAACAATGACGCAAAGTTCTGTGACAACGCGCCAAAGACTAAAGACGATGAGACAAAGTCGATGAAGCATAGTTTTGCAATGATGAATCAAAGCTACATGACGGCGCAAAGCCCGATAACAAGGATGAAAGTCTACTGACGATGCTGAAAGTACCTCAAGTCACCTGACATACAAGAGCCAAGGAAAGAAAGATGTAGCAATAGCGCCCAGGGAGACCTTAAAGCAATGCCAACAGCCTATATGAGCTTCTTTGATCCAAGGGCACGTGACATTTCTACCTAGCATCACCAACTACGCAAAGTACCAGCCGCACCTCAAGCCTACGGACTCAACCACAAACGAGTAGCTGAAATCTCCGTGAGAGCAGGAAGTAAACCGTTAAATCATGAAGGAAGCTAGCATATGACACCACAAACTACAAGCTTGATGATGGATGATCTTCGGCAGTAAGAAAAGATCATTCAGTGTACCTGAAAGACTCTACGTGGGAAATTACTTTTGTTCTCTGGCTTCGCTGCTTCGGCAACCAGCTTCCGGAAACCAAA
This sequence comes from Papaver armeniacum, assembly GCA_023531295.1. Taxonomy (NCBI): domain Eukaryota; kingdom Viridiplantae; phylum Streptophyta; class Magnoliopsida; order Ranunculales; family Papaveraceae; genus Papaver; species Papaver armeniacum. The sequence goes on along the minus strand of JAJJWW010010590.1, from coordinate 147,596 downwards.
AGGGGCATAAATACAACGCACACAGCTAAAGAGTTTGCAAATACTCATATCCCTTACGTTTCGACAATATTCGCATACATTTTAAAATGCATAGGCATATACATTTCTAAAATATTTCTAACTGCAGAAAATGGCATATGATACATATGCATACATTTTCATAAATAATACATATACAGACATACACTTCGTAATCTCATTTGGCATATCCTAAAGAGCCGGGGCAAGCACCACCACTCTTTTTGGATACGGATGTATACAATGGAGCACCGGGGCAAGCACCACCGGTCTCAAACATCATAATGGGGAAAGCAATTATGTGCAATCTCTCCGGACTCCCCCGTAAGTGTCTATGAGTGTACGACCGGGGGAAGGCTTCCATAAGAAAGAGATACCCAACATGACATGCCTTTGGCAGCTCAAGCAAACGGTGTTTGCAAAACATTGATTTTACACCACGTTTCCGGGAGATACTCAGACCCCCACCGTTCGGTAATCTCCCGGCCCGAAATTGGCCGACGGGGTGACAGGTCCAAACACTCATCTTACCTCTGCGGCAATGGATTTACAATTCCCGCACAATGCAGGGGCAAGAGCATTCACATGAACATACAACAAATCCGTACTACCTAACCATGTACTCATATTTCATATCACAATTATGCTTTATTTTACATGAGATAATACGGGGGGTTGGTCAAGTACATAACAACGAAGCAAAACCAAGTTACCAGTCAGCTGCAGCGAATGAAATGCTGCTAGCGATATACTCTCTCTATGACGTACCTGCGGTTCTACCAAGTGATCATAATGCTGATGGAGTCTTAACTGCTAGTGCCATGGCCATTGAGTCTCAAGAGGAGTTCCCATTCCTTCTTTTTATACAGGATTACAACTAAATGAGCCATCCACTAAAGGCCAGGCCAAGACAAATTAATGGATTCTATTAAAATGAATACCATACATATAAAGCTTGCTGCTGGAGATGAAATAGGGAGCTATCGCATTCATGCTGTTGTTACTGTTCACCTGCATTCGCTGGTGTATGAGATACTCGACGAAGTGCAGCCGACGTTGTCACTGATGCCAACCTCTGCCGATGCTAACTGCCGCCGGTGCCTCCCACCTGAAGTATCGACTATTGCAACCACCAAAAAGAATTCCCAACTTGAAGCAAGGAACTGTTGGAACAACGAACAACCAATGAAAGCATCCACATTGTGAGCACGAGAATCGGGTTTGGCTTCCACGTGATCACAAACAATCTTTACATAAGTTGAATACATGCACTGAGGTATGAGGAGTATGGAATAAGCGTAGACAGAAGATAAATCATAGATTCCAAACCCCTCTAGTTTGTCATGATCTCATTATCATCTTCCGGAGATCCAGATAGATCGGAAATACGAGTATATAAATGAAACTAACGGTGCAAAAAGTGAAAGAGACAACGATATACGTGGTTCGGCACTAAAGCCTACGTCCACGGGTCTAAGGGGATACATTATAAAATAAATGGTTACAAAGATGATCACAAGATCTTGTGATCATCGAACATATGAGCTAAAACTCACTTACTTCTCTCTATTCTCTCTCCTTTCTGTTTTGATCCCTCCTCGGTGGGAGGGGATACATATTATAGCTAAACTTGGTGGGTCCCTGCGACGGTGGTGTTGAGATCTTATCTTCTTGTGTTACATGCATTGTACGCGGGCTTGAATATTATCCTGCGGGCGTGGTCCGCGGACTTCTATGTCACTCCGCGGTTTCGACTATATCCCGATTCATCACGCTGACCAGCCCTTGTTTCCATCGCTGGTCGTTCGACACGTATTCTCTGAGCTACATTAAATGCGGGTGGTTGGGGCGTGCCAGTCCACGCCGGGTGGTGTCGATCCTCTTGTCATGTCCATGTCGGTTGGACTACCTCGGCCAGTTGATTACGTCTTACCTCGTGATGGGTTAAGGCCATCCTTGGGAGCTCTGTGGGACTCATCTATCTTGGGTGCCCCTTTATTTCCGACGTTGGTCTCGACGGATGGCACGTTATCGAGTGCCACGGATGCCCCTATGTGTCATCCTGTGAGTGATGTCATCCACGTGGACCTGTTAGCGCACGTGGCAATGGAGATAAATTAGTGTACTTACAATTTGCCCCTCTTCTTGCGATTTGGGCGTTTGGGTTTTGTTGGAAGAAGAACCGTGTGGTGCGTTTTTATCTCCCTCATAACTTCTCTAAAAGGTGCTACTGCATTTATTGTGCATGTTTCCCACGTCCGGCCATAAGCGCTCTTTGGGTAGTGGACCCGTTCCTTACAGTTCTATATAAAGAGGAGTGAGAGAATGTGACTTTAATTCACATTCTCTGTTTTATTCTTTGTTCTTGTCTTCATCTTCTTAACTTCCTCTGACACCATCGCTTCTTCTACTGCTGCTGCTGCTACTGTGATTGTCGTGGTTGCTGCTGCTGTGGTTATTACTTGCTGCTGTTGATTGATTCTTCGTGATTCGGGTATGACCTTTTATTAGTTTAATCATCTTGCTTAAGCTTGTCAAGTTTTTGATTTTAAAGCGGTGATTTGATGATGAGTTTTAAATTTAAATGTACCACTGGGTTTTGAGAGTCGACGCTCTTCTTGAGTTGGGTGCTCCATTGGTCATGCTTAGATTTTATTTCTTCTTTTGAGTTCGGATAATGATCGAGAGTTTAGGCAAGCTGTTAGATGAAATTTAGGGTTTTCTTCTTTTGCACTTCTTGTTCTTGAGATTTTCTCGATTTTTGATCTTCTCTGCTTCTGATTTGAGTTCCTATTCGTGTTTGTGCCCGCAGACATGTCCGACCATCCGCGGGTCCCTTATCAGACTCCTCCGTCAAGTCCTCATCGATCTCCCCGGAGTGATCCTAATGTAAGGGGTGGAGCTTCGCCCCGCCTTACTCGGGGTAGTCTTCGGGATGGACGAACATCCTCATCCTCTGGTCAAAGACCTTCACTTAGAAGGGGTGATCCTCATGAGGATCTAGGTATCCGCGACTCGTTCTAGAGGTGAGTCTCTAAGAAAGCGGCCGAATCCTCGCAATGAACCTTTGGATGTGCAGCCCCTCCGCACTCAGCCTCCAACGCGGACTAACCCATCCGTGCCTGGTTCTAGTAAGTCGACTAAAACTCTTACTTCGAAGAGAAAGGCTACGGAGATAGAGTCTTCGGGAAACATAGTTCCTCCTAAGAGGAAGGCTGCGGGTTCTGTGGAGGATGCTGCGGAAGAAGGTTTCGAGGATGACTCTGCCGTTACTTTCCGTCCCTTATCTCTGGGTAATAAGAAGTTTACCTTTCGACACATTGATCTCGAGGCCTTCAAGGTGAAGCATGGTCTTGACATTTTCGGGTTCGTTTTTATGCATTGATAAAGACATAACTTATGAGATGGTTACCAATTATAAGTACGATGCCTTTCATTTGTTGACAACCGTGGGTGCTTTGAGGCTGGTTTGATGTTACCCTTGTATAAAGTGGTGATGATTTCTACTATCGGGTATTGTCTAGCCGCGATCTTTTGCCAAGAAAAGTCATAATCGCGGGGTGCAACGGTTGACGAGAAACTATCTTCGCCATCTTCGTGAATGCTACCTTCGTAGTAAGGGGAAAACGATGATGACTTGCTATGCCCTAGATTAGAAAAGGAGAAAGGGTGGTATACTCCACGAGAATTTCAACGAGATCCTTTGGAGATTATGTTAACGGAATACTCGTAAGCCGTGATGCACGTGAGTCTACGGAACATTACTTCTATTAAGGGGGAAGTTCGCCTTTTGAGCGAGGTAAGTGATTCCAAGATGGCGAGGATTCACAGTGCCGAAGGTCTTCCTATTCTGCTGAGGAGAGAATCAAGCGTGATCATGACTACGAGTGGTCTGCCACTTGTTCTTGAAGTTGTTGGCCGTGGGCCTATGGTTGGAGTCCACGGTCCCCGTGGTTGGCGACCAAGCTGGCGACGGTCTTCCTCGCGAAGCTTCTCCCGCTCGTTACGCGCATTCTTGCCCCTGGCGGATGAGTTTTTCTTTGGTATGGATTTTGTTTATAGCCGTGATGTTGATGATGCGAGAAGATGAAGATGTCCACGATCTCTCTTGTTCCTCGCGGAATACCGATGTTGTTAAGGTGCGTTGTTTGTTTTCTTCATGTGTGTGCCCCTACGTTTTCTTAAATAATGTTAATTATGCCAAGGAAAGGTAATGCCAACGGTGCTTTTATCATTATCTGTTGTAGGTGTGTAGAGGTAAGAAGATTAATCCCAAGCAATCATCGAATTCTCCCACCGAGGGTTCCTCTCATTTCGAGGATGTAAATAGTCCCGTGTGTGGTGATGAGGACTCTTCGATAGGGAAGAGCGGGTGAGACTTCTCACTTTGTTCAAGAAGGTGACGGTGATCGGGCGGTTGACGGTGGAGGCGATGATCCGGCCAGCTGGTGGTGGTCGGGGTGATCCAACTATTGGTGATGGTCGGGATGATCCGGCTATTGGTGGTGGTCAAGGTGACCCGTTGGTGGTGGTCAAGGTGACCCGACCATTGGTGGTGGTCAAGGTGATTCGGCCACTGGTGGTGGTCAAGGTGACCCGACCATTGGGGGTGGTCAAGGTGATTCGGCCACTGGTGGTGGTCAAGGCGACCCGGCCACCGGTGGTGGTCAAGGTGACCCGACCATTGGGGGTGGTCAAGGTGATTCGGCCACTGGTGGTGGTCAAGGCGACCCGGCCACCGCCACTGGTGGGGTTAAAGGTGATTTGGATGTTGGTGGTATTGGTGGTGGTAACTTGTCTATTGGTGGTGGTGGAAATCATGCCGGGGGGGTTACTCAGTCCAGTGTGAATGTTATAGATAAAGGTAAGGGGCTTGTTCTTAGTAGTGGTGACAAGGATGGGGGTTGTTATGAGTTCTCGTTTGGTAAGGTTTTGTGCGGGGAGCATCATTTGACATGTCCACGGTTATGGGGCTTGTTTCGGACTTCACTCTACTTCCGGTGGTGATGATTGGAGTGTTCTCGAGGATAGGCTGCGTTGGTGACCCATCCCGCGGTCGATCTTTGGGGTTTTGGTAGTGCCCTCAGGGGTTTCTTTGGTACCTCCTCCAGCTGTTGGTGGGGCCTTGGTGCAAGGTAATGTTGGTCTTTGCTCATGGTGGGAATACCTCGGACTCCCCTTAGATGATTTCTCGCAAACCTTAGGCTGCGGATGGCGATGATCTTTGTTTTGGCGTGGCTGCGAAAGAAAAACTTGCTTTGGTAGTTCCTCATCCCGCCCCCGTGATTGAAGGGGAAAAGAGTTCGGATGCTTTTACTCGGAGGTCCATGGAGTTAACCCCGAGGAGGCGGTAGATCGAGGATGGGGTAAAAATCTCGTAGCCGACGGGCTTGATCTTGTAGTGGATCCTCCCCCTACCGTTCTTGACATGATGGCTATTCTTTGATGGGTATCAATCGATTACCCCCAGCGGTTATTGGAGGTTTGTCTGTTCTTTTTATCCCTGACTTCTTTCGAATGTGATGTGAGCTAACTTCCCTCATTTTGCTGATAGATGATGAGAAGTGAGTATTGTAACCACCAACTTTACCGGCTCTTTAGGGCCAAATCTCTGAAGCTAGAGGGAAGCTTCGACATTGTGAAGAGACGCTTTCAAGTGTCGAGGCTTCGGTATCCGCTAAGGATGAAGAAATAACCGAGCTAAAGAGTTTGCTTAGGCGTAAGGAGCGGCGGGGCACGGAAGAGGCTCGGCTACGTTACGAGTTGGCTCAGTTTAAGGCCAAGTTAGGCATTCTTGAGGAAAATTCCTCATCCATTTGGTCTGCGCTCCCTCTTCTTTGGTAGTTTCTGCTCCTTATTTATTACGAGTTTTCTCTTTCTTCCCTCCTCCCATTGTACTATCTTCGGTGGGTGGAGTCCCCTGGTGTTGTGGCTTCGGGTGAGAGGACTCGTCAAAGGGCGCATTCTTTGAGTTAGTTGAAAAACTCAAGAGTGAGTCGGTTAAATGGAATGCCCGCGCGGATATTCATAACGCGATGGTAGAAGAATGGCGTAAGAAAAATATTGCTTGGTAGATTTGCAAAATCGAAATAACCATGACCGCCACTTGTTTAACGGGGCCCTTTTATGGACGCGGGACAATCTTGAGCAAGCCGCGGGCAGATTTCTTCCTTAGAAATTAGACTTAATGTTACGGAAGGCGAGGCTGCGGCAAGCGCGGTCTTCGCATCCCTCGGATGTGCGGACTTATATGCGGCGTTTAGCCAAGGAGAGAGACGATGCTAGGGCGGAATGTAGTGCTCTCGGTAGTGCTCTGTCCGCGTCTCGAGCTGATGTGGCTCGTCGGGTTGAACGTGAGAGAGACTTAGAGGTGACTATGTATCGTCTCAACAAGGGATTGGAATTGAAGAATGATGAGGTTAATCGACATCGTCATTCGGGCTCGATCTTGAAATGACACGAGCGCAAGTCGGTATGCTCATAATCTGCTTGGGTAGATTATGATAAGTTGTCAAATGAATATGATTATCTTTGCGAGAAGCGAGGGATTCCGCGGTTGATCATTGTGAAGGTATACGTCTTCGTCATCGAGTGTGCTTTGAATTGTATCTGTCATAACTCACTTTGTCTTCTTTTATTGTTCGCGAGCTCCAAGTACGACTTAAAGCCGAGATGGAAAGTTTGCGAAGCTCGGGCTAAGGTAGTTCAAGCTGGAGGGTCAAGTTAGCTACCATCGCGGTGCAGCCTCGTCTCGGGGCGAAACGCTGAAGCAAGCTAATCAAAGGATAGACCACTTTGTACTTCCTTAAATCGGTGAGATGAGGAGCGTAGCCATAGGTCTAATGGCCCGCAAACAAGCGGCCGAAGAGATTAATAAGATTCTTGGTGAGATTGAGCTGGACCTTAAGAAAAACCATGGGTTAACCAAGAATTATACTCGGCGTCCGTGCCGCACTCCCATCAAGTTCTTACGGGCCCTCCTCGGGTGGTAGCGTTCCTTCATATTTGAAGGATAAACCTGCAGATAACCCTCACGCTTAGTAAACCGTAGTTAATATGCTGGGATTGATCTCGGTTGCTTATCCTTTTTGGCGTTTTTGTTGTTTTGCTGCTTGGGCTTGTAATCAACTGCATGTATTAGATCAAACTTTGGTGTTTAAATCGATATTGAATTTTGTTGAACTTATGTCTATCATCTTTAACTATAATGGAAAATTCCGTAGTTATTGTAACCGCGGATATCAATCTTTGAGTTTGATAAAGTGTATTGTTCGTGCAACTCCGCGAGTTGGTATCCCGGAATCGTCTTGTGACCTTGCACCCGTCCGGCTAACTCCTTGGCGAGGAGGATCAGCGGACGGTGGGGAGTCTGGCCGACGTTTAAAGATATACTTCATTAATGTTCGCGGCTTGTAATATTGCACGGATATCTCATTCTGTAAGAAGTCGCCTCCTGGTCATACACTTATAGACATTTACGGAGGAGTTCTGAGAGATCGCATGTGTATGCTCCGATATATTGCGTGTGTGTGTTTTGCACGGGGTATTGCCCGCTATATTGTAGTGGGTGTGATCCATGCTTTGTGCAGGATAGCCCTCTTGTTAAGTATAGCGTCAATTCCTAATAATAGTAATTGTACAACAATTTACGTGGTTCGGCCTTAAGGCCTACATCCACGGGGTAACAATTGCATCAATATTTTATTATGAGGTGACCTGGTTTTCAATGTACATTGTGTAAGTAGTATATACATGTGGTTCATATGATGTGTTGTATGTAGGTTGTGAGTTTTGAATAAATTGAAATGTGCGTGGGTAATGAACGGGATATGATATTTGAAAATGAAAACTTGGTATTGATTGAAAATTTAAGGCGCGTTACTCCTTTGTCAGAGATAGAAACATGTGGATTAGCAAGTCCATTTTCTTCTTCCGAAATGCGCACGCAGGTGATTGATTATGGGTAGTATGGTTTGAGGTATTTGGCATTCCACGGATGCATGAGGATTTCCCCTTTCATATTACGCAGATAGTAAGAGCCATTTCTGCGATGTCGTGTATTATGTAGGGTCCTCCCAAGTTGGTGCTAATTTTCCCCACTTTTTTCTCGGTATTGGGGAATGGTCCTCAACACATCTTGCCCTTCTACAAAATTCCTAAATTTCACTTTCTTGTTATATTCTACGGCCGACTGCGTTGGTAGTTTTCCATTCTTTGCGGTTGCTTCCCTTCTTTCTTCGAGGTCGTCGAGCCTTTCCAACATCATGTCCGTGGTGAGATTCTTTTCCCGGGCTTCTGTCTTTGTAGTTGGAAGTAGAATTTCCGCAGGGATGACTGCTTCAGCTCCGTAGGTGAGTAGAAATGGGGATTCTCCGGTAGCTGATCTTCGAGTCGTCCTATATGCCCATAGAACGTTATGCAGCTGTTCACACCATCGTCCTTTGTACTCATCTAGCTGTTTTTTAAGAATGAGTGCCAAAGTTTTGTTCGTGGCTTATGCTTGTCCGTTTGCTTTGTGGGTATATGGGGGTGGATTTGTTTTTTCGAATCTTGAAGGTGTCGAACAGCAAGTCGATATTCTTTCCTTGTAGTACATTTCTGGGTTGTCGGAGACTATCTCTGTGAGGGATGCCAAACTGCGAGATGATGTTTTGAAAAATAAAAGTGAAGGCGTCCGAATCCCGACTCGGCCGATTGCCTTTGCTTCTACCCATTTCTTTGAAATAATCCGTTGCCACTATTAGGAATCTTCTTTTCCCCGTCACGATACGAGTGGGCCTACTATGTCGATACCCCATTTCCCGAAGGGCCAAGGACTATCGACCGAGTTCAACTTTGTAGGCTGGGCGTGGATTCTTTTACCAAATCTTTGACATTCTTCGCATCTCTTTGCCATTACGCTGCATCTCGGATCATGGTTGGCCAGTAATAACCACTGCGTCTTGGCCTTATCCGCTAGGGATCTCATTCCACTGTGATTCCCTGCATCTCCTCTGTGTATATCTTTTAAAACGACATGTCCCTCTGACCGGGATAGGCAGCGACGAAGTGGTCCAAGGAATGATTTTCGGTATAAGGCTTGGTCTCTTAGTTCGTACATCCCTGCTCTTGACTGCACCTTCCTAGCCTGTTTGGTGTCTTGGGGGAGTTTCCCGTCTTTGAGGAAAGAGTGTATTTCGATCTCCAATCGCCTCCCGACTATAATCGTCGTCTTCCTCCGCTTGCCGTGTAATATCCTCGTTAAATCGTCGAATATGTATTCTCCGACATCCTCGTCGAGAGATGTCTTTTTCCTCGGAGTTTGCGTTGGTTAGCCGTGCATGTTTACGGGAGTTTGATGGATGGTTCGTACACTCTTGTTACCTTGATTGCTTTGACATCCTCGTTTTTAAGCATGGACGATATATATGCGGAGCATCCGCATGTCTAAGTTCCTTTACTGCGCAGATGTCGGAAACTGATTTTTGGTACTTGGGAGGCTAATGTTTGCACTAGAGCCATGTATGCCATTAGTGTTTCGTCGTACACATTGTATTCGTAGCCTATTTGCCGTATGATCAGTTGTGAGTCGCTTGTCACCCGCACTTCTTGTATCCCTAATTCAATTATCAAGCGGAGGCGTGGATCACCCCTTCATATTCGACGATGTTATTGGTATGGCCTTCGAATTCCAATCTGAATGCGTGCACGATTCTGTCCCCTGTGGGTGTGGTGATGACGATGCCTATCCCCGCGCCCTCTCTATTTTTGGAGCCATCAACGAAGACCTCCCATTGCCGTGGGTTCACTGGCTCTAGGATATTATTTGGCTCTGGTTTTCTATTTACAGGGCCCCATAGCCTTCCATCCTTGTATGCGTACTTCTTCTTCGTTGTCCAAAAGGCGGTCTGCTAGAAAGTCTGCTAATACTGCGATTTAGGGAGTGTTGGAGCTCATAGTGAATGTTGAATTGGTCGAGTATGTGCTCCATTTTGCTATTCGTCCTACCTTTCCCGCTCCTTTGAGGATGGTCTCTAAGGGTGCCCGACATGGGATACGTATATCATGCGTTAAGAAGTCGTCCTTAGCTTTAAAGTAGACCATACGACGGCTAGGATTAGCTGTTCAATTCTCGTGTAGTTTCGTTCCGCGGAATTCGGGGTCTTCTTTGACATAATAGATCGGTTGCTCCTCCTTCGTATGGGTTCTCGACGAGTGCTGCGCTTCTTTGCGTCGTCCGTTCTTTGCAATGTAGAGTGCCAAAACCTCCTCGGGGTCCGGTTTTACGAAGGATGGGGATTTACTGCTAGGTATTGTTTAATGCCCAAAAAAGCTTCTTCGCATTACGTCGTCCATTCAAATTTAGTCCCTTTTTTCGATATGTTGAAGAAGAGTTTGCATCTATCAGAGGATCGTGATATGAATCTTCCCGGGGCTGCTAGTGATCCGTTGAGCTTTTGTACCTCTTTTAGGTTCTTCGGAGACGGCATGTTTGTTATGGCTCGGATTTTTTCGGGATCTACTTCAATGCCTCTTTTTGTCACTAGGTATCCAAGGAATTTCCACGAGGTCACCCCGAAAGTGCATTTTTCCGGTTCACCTTCATGTGATGCTCTCTCATAGCTCCGAAGATGTCCTTGAGTCCTGGTGGTGGTTCTTTCTTGCTTTGCTTTTTATGAGCATGTCGTCGACGTAAACCTCTAAAGTCCTGCCGATCCATGGCTTGAAAATAGCATCGACCATCCTTTGGTACGTTGCTCCGCGTTTGGGCCCGAAAGGCATTCTTACGTAACAATAAAGACCATGGGGTGTGTAAAATGCGGTATGTTCTTTGGTCTTCTTACGCCAAAAATAGTTGGTTGTACCGGAATATCCGTCCATGAATGACAACTCTTCATATCCTTCTCTACTGCGTCGACTAGCTGGTCAATGCTAGGTAATGGATAACTATCCTTTGGGCACGCTTTGTTCAGGTTAGTGAAGTCGATGCAAATTCTGACCCCTCCATTTTTCTTTGGTACTATTACCATGTTGGAGATCCACGTGGGGTATTTGACTTCTTTTATAAAACCGGCCTCTAATAGCTTTCGTAGCTCGTTTCTCTTTGCTTTGTGATGCTCTGTGGCCACCTTTCGTATCTTTTGTCGTGCGGGGTGTGCCGGGTTTAATGCGCAGCTCATGTTGTATTGTCTTTGGGTCTATTCCCCGGCATATCGGATAGTTTCCATGCGAAGATGTCCGCGTATTCCTTTAGTAGTTTTATCAGCGAAGCTTCGCGTTCTTCGTCCATTAGAGTTCCTATTTTGATCTTTCTTGGGTTTTGCTCCGTCCCTATATTGATCTCTTTCACTGCCTCCAAGGATGTGAACGTGGGCTTTGGTTCCCCCAGGTGGGGAATTTTCTTTAATTGCTATTTGGTAGCCTCAGATTCTTCGCCCTGATTAACCTTTGATGTGGAAGCCTCTGTGCTTCCTACAGAATTCCCCTTAGATAAGCTTTTTCCCGAGATTTCCTCCAGATATTCGTCGATGGCTTTGTCTTTGGATACCGCCTTGCTACGAGCTTTGCGGGTTTTCCTTTTTCATCTTCTTCGTTGTTGAGTTGTATTTGCATCGCGTGGCACTCTTTTTACGGAAGCTTGATCACCCTTTATCTCCATTATTCCTAGGGAGTGGGAAATCTAAGGTATTGATGATAGGTAGCTGCGACTCCCTTGAGCTTGTGGACCCATCTTCGTCCAATAATGGCATTGTAGGGTGAGGGCGTGTTTACCACGCTAAAGCGGGTGTCAACTTTCATGGGGCCTGCATCCACTTGTAGGACAATATCCCCCAGGGGCTTCGTAGCCGTGCCATTGAACCCGTAGATGGTGTAGTGTGAAGTCAGGAGTTGCTCATCGTTAAGCTCCATGCGTTTGAACGTATCGTAAAACAATACATTTACGGAGCTTCCTCCATCGATGAGGATTTTCCTTATGTTGCATCCTGCGATTGGCAATGTGAGGATTAATGGGTCGTTGTGATCTTCCATGTCGTCCTCAATATCATCGGCTTCAAAAATCAGAGGTGCGTTCATCCACTCCTCGTGCTCTTCTATTTCCTTCCCGTTTATACTGTAAAGCTCACAGTAATCTTCAAATTGTTTTCTCAGTCGTTTTCCTATTTGTGCCGTCGGGGTTGGCTTTTGGCTTTAGAAGCGGGATATAGAGTTCAATGTGCGGTTGCCCTCGGGTAGCTGGACTGTTTCTTTGCGTTTGGCTCTATCCTCCATTCCATCCTTTTCCACATATTTTTGAGATCCCAGCATCTATCGGTTTTTGTATTGCTATCTTGAGATTTTTGCATTTCTGTCGTGTGTCCGTAGAAGCGGTGGAAATCGCGATACTCTTTGGATTCTGCCGATCTTTGGTGGTTGTTTCCCTTTAGACCGGGGCCAATCTAAGTCTTCGCGATCCTTGATTTCCTTCGGTATGCGTGGATAGGCTGGTGTTGAGTTTCGTATAGATCCGATCTTGAACTTTCGCCACTCCTTTTGTGATCGTCTTTTCGATCCTTTTGGCGTGGGCTGGGCCTGTCTACTAGTTCCGCGGAATTTGTCCGTGGGGTTCGTTGTGCCTGCGCTCGGGGGTTATCTTTTTGAATTTCTTCCAACCTTGCATGTTTTTCAATGATTATCCTTAAATCTCCCTCAGTGGTTGGGGAGGTACCGTGGATTTCGACAAACAACGGGCTCATCCTATCAAGCCCCCATTTGTAACAGTTAATACTCACCACGGGATCCACATGTCCAATGGCCTCGACATACTTTGTGCCATCTATCGGTGTATTCTCGAACGGATTCCACATGTACTTAATTGCAAGTGAGAAGAGCTTGTCCATCCCTGTGTTCACAACTTTGTTGTACATGTAGGTGGCCAGAAACTTTTCGGTGAGCTGATCATACGAATCAATGCACCCTGGCTTGAGGTTGTCAAACCAAGATAATGCGGATCCTTTCAGGCTTGAAGGGAAATATCTGCATAGTATAGCCTCGTCGTAATCCCACCTGGCCATTACTCTGTTGTAATATCGTAGATGAGCTGAGGGATCCGCGGACCCGTCGTAACACTCAAAGGTTGGGACCGGACATTTTTGCGGGATGGTAGCCGTAGCCAGCTGACGTGCAAGGGGGGTAGTGTTGGCTTCCTTCATAATCTGTTCTAATCTTCCACCTCCTTGCCTGGTCTTGAGTTGATTGATTTATGCTAGCATTTCCGCGCGGAGGTTTTCCATTGCCAAACGGTGCTCGTCTTGAATGGAAGAGCGTGTCCTTCTTGTGGATTGCGGCCTTGTGGCTTCCTCCGTGTCATAGTAATCTGGAGCTTACGGTTGGTAGTCCGGGTCGACCTTCCACTATTCCGCGCATTTCTTTGGGGAATTCTTCTCCGGTTAGTTGTTTGAGGATGTTTAGAAGATCGTTCCTCGGTCCCCTGCCTCTTACCCCGAGTTGGCTTCGTCTTGCCGATTCGCTAGTTCGGAGCTTCGGAGGATCCTTTCTCTTAGCTGTTGGTTTTCTTGAGCTAACGGGGCCACGCATCCGCGTACGTTAGTTGATTCCGCTGTAGCTCCTCCAGTTGTGCCAATATTTGCGCTGTTTGGTTCGATGCTTGATTGGGGATTCCTTCCTGTAGTTGGGCTTGTCCCTCGGGGATCGTGGTATTGATTTCGTCTATCAACGGCACGCCCGGCTCGATTACTCCGTTGGATCCTGCCGGTAGTTGGTCGTCTTGTTCATTGTTCGGCGGCATTCCGTAGGGATGGTTCTGGATCACTGATTCGGCTATAGCCTCCTGAGGCTCGGCTGGCCTGGTTGCAGCTGTTACTTTGGAGGCAACCACTTGAGAAATCCCCTTGCTTGGTGCAGCAGCTCTTGCGGCTGCAGCTCTCTTTGCCTCCATTGCGATGTTTCCCGCATCCAAGAGCCACGTGCTTTCCGCCCCTGCTGCGGGTTATCCGCGGCTATGCGTCCTTCGCCCTTTTGTCTGCTCCTTATTGTTTGCTGGTGTGGTCCTTGGAATATCTCTTGGAGTTATCTTTGTCTTCCCAGTATCTTTGTTACTTTCCATTGTAATAATCTGCACAAAGGACATGAGAGGTAATCCGAGGCCCAAAAGTCCGCGGGTTAGCCGTTAGTTTAACTTTATCTTCATAAACTAGATTTCTAGCGGTAATGGGTGTATTCGGGTAGTTAGTTTGGCGAATCGACACGAAAGACGTAGACGGACGCGGACTTGCCCGAGATAAAATCCAAGGGTCGTTATTTGCAAAAAAGTCCGAATCTTTTGGTGGAAATTTTGTTTGAAATTCTAGTTAAAACCTAGATGTATTGGTAAAAAACACTATAGTCTAAGAACAGGTCTGTTGGCTAAAACCCAGATCTGTTTGTTTAAAAGTCATACAATGCTCAGATCCGTTGGTAGAAAACACAATAGACATAGATGTGTGCGAAAACGAATCCATGAATAAATCTGTTTGCGTTTTTTTTTTTTTTTTTTAAATACAAAAATTTTGAGGTCGAGGCTGTGAAGTCACAGGAAAAGATAAATCTTTTTACTGGGACAAGGTCCCTGTTTCTAGCGCCAAATTGTGAGCACGAGAATCGGGTTTGGCTTCCACGTGATCACAAACAATCTTTACATAAGTTGAATACATGCCTTTGAGGTATGAGGAGTATGGAATAAGCGTAGAGCAGAAGATAAATCATAGATTCCAAACCCCTCTAGTTTGTCATGATCTCATTATCATCTTAGGAGATCCAGATAGATCGGAAATACGAGTATATAAATGAAACTAACGGTGCAAAAAGTGAAAGAGACAACGATATACGTGGTTCGGCACTAAAGCCTACGTCCACGGGTCTAAGGGGATACATTATAAAATAAATGGTTACAAAGATGATCACAAGATCTTGTGATCATCGAACATATGAGCTAAAACTCACTTACTTCTCTCTATTCTCTCTCCTTTTTCTTTTTTCGATCCCCTCCTCAGTGGGAGGGGATACATATTTATAGCTAAACTTGGTGGGTCCCTCTTGACAGTGAGCTGTTGAGATCTTATCTTCTTGTGTTCTGTGCATTGTACGCGGGCTTGAATATTATCCTGCGGGCGTGGTCCGCGGACTTCTATGTCACTCCGCGGCTTCGACTATATCCCGATTCATCACGCTGACCAGCCCTTGTTTCCATCGCTGGTCGTTCGACACGTATTCTCTGAGCTACATTAAATGCGGGTGGTTGGGGCGTGCCCGATCCACGCCGGTGGTGTCGATCCTCTTGTCATGTCCATGTCAGTTGGACTACCTCTGACCGTTGATTACGTCTTACCTCGTGATGGGTTAAGGCCATCCTTGGGTGCTACGCGGGACTCATCTATCTTGGGTGCCCCTTTATTTCCGACCGTTGGTCTCGACAGATGGCACGTTATCTGAGTGCCACGGATGCCCCTATGTGTCATCCTGTGAGTGATGTCATCCACGTGGACCCTGTTAGCGCACGTGGCAATGGAGATAAATTAGTGTACTTACACACATTAATGCCGATAGGGATGGAGACTCAACTACAGTCAACGGTTATTATCGTCGTCGCCAACAATCAAACAGAGAAATCAAAAGAGCGACGCCAATAGATCGATTGCATGCCACACACTGGTTTCTCCTTGCACCTACGGAGCTGATGATGTAAATGCCGCATACGTGTTCACCGCTTCCGATGATACGAAATGCTGCGTCGAACGAATTGTCTTACTGTGGCGTACCCAAAGATTTTGTTGATGAGTGCCGGACAACTGAATCAACTGATGTTGCTACTACTACCAACGTGATGCAGTGAAGTCGCTGTGAAGCCCGATCAGTCGATGGAGAACCATGGTGATGGCGACCCTGCTGCCACGACGACGCACCCAAAGCTGCAGCTGCTGTAACTTTCAAACCGCTCACCACTGCGAACAAGGGGCTGCGAACAAATATGTTGAACAACTGTTGTTATATACCTATGGAACTACTGCCTCATACGAGGCTATTGGCGATGCTGTCAAGTGTTAATGTGGTGTATCTGGTGCTGCAAACGCATGAAGATGATGTTTGTTGCCACTACACACACTACTGACGATGCTTGCTGCCGCTGCTCAACTGATGCCACGGAATACCTTCAATTGGGAGCATACATGGGGCAAGCACACAACCAAGTACAAGAAAGCATATCCCAGAGAAGGAGCGTATTCAAAGACGATACTCATCCTGGTGTTGCGAAGCTGCCATTGAACTATGTTCGTTCCACTATTATTCTGGCGTACCTAAGACTGCAGCAAAGTGACTCAGCTTCAACATGGATCACATACGGGGCAACCTCAAACACCCAATGGAAGCAGACCTAGTTTTTGCTCACCTACTGGCCTTCGTCGCTACTCGCCTGCATACAGAGTTTTCAGCCTTAATTTCACCTGCTGACGATGATGCAGACAAATCTCAACTACCACGGTCGTGCACAAGTCATGTTACGATGTATATCAAGATGATGTTGGTTGATGTTTAGAAGTACTTCCAACTTGAAGCAAGCACGGGAAGAATATTTGAGCCGATAAGAAAAGGTAAAGGTACATTTTGCTTTGCAGGGGTGTTTCAATTTCGGTAAAGAATAGGGGCAAGTATTAATACTTTGTCGTAGTGTATTCTTTACCGAAATTCTTCCATGAAGAGCGCAAAAGCCTCTCGATTAAGAGCAGATGAAGTACCTCCGACCTGGGTGATGGAGATCATTCAAGTCGGTGAAAAATAGGTTGAAGAACCTTCGCCTACTTTGATACCGGTGAAGATCAGACCAAGTTCCTTCACAAATAACGCAAAAGCTTCCCGACAAAGAGCACATGGAGGAAACAACAACCAATGCAATGACAAACCAGGAGGAAGAAATTTTTCTCAAGGATCGTTCACCAACAACCCTCAAGAAAAGGGGAAAATTGTATATGCCATAAAATACTTGGACACGTGGAGGAAGATTAGAAGCCACAGCTGTATACAAGCATACAACGCTACACACCGAATCGATTAAAAGTTAGCTTAGAATATAAGCCGATGTCATTTTTGTAATAAACTAGTATCCCTTTTCCTTATAAAGAGGAAGATAAGGAAGAGAGGGGGAGACACTTTGGGGGCTAGAAAGGAGGAGTAATAAATCCACTACCTCTGAAGAGGGGAATAATAGCTGGAATGGTTTGCTACCTTCGTTTTGCCTTCTACCCTTCGTTTCTACCTTCTATCCTTCGTTTTACCTTTGTTTCTACCTTCTACCCTTCGTTTTACCTTCATTCCTAGAAAACTTTCACTGAACTCCATCTATAATGGAGCTTCATGACCTCTGTAATCAAACCCAAACTTAATAATACTGATACTATCATTACCCCGTGGATGTAGGCAATGCCGAACCACGTAAATCACTTGTGTTGATGTCTTCTTACTCTTATTGCACTTTACATTTTGCTCTTGATTTATATTTTCATATGATTTTATGTATTGCTTTGTCTTTTTAATCAATCGGCTGCGATACCAAATAATGGTGTCACAATTACAATATAAGCAACTTGGGTTCGTTCAGACACCTAAATGTTTTCCTTGCCTAATTTTGCTTATACTTTCGTTATTTGTTCTTGCAGGATAAAATAAGAATGCGCAATTGGGAGATATCAAAACTACTTGGGGATATGAATTACTTCCCCAACCAAAGGTGTCTGCTAAGGGGTGTTTTTGAAGCGAAAATAATAAAACACCCTTTGATTAATTAAAAATATTATGAAAAGACTGTTATACCCTCCCACAAAATAAAAAACTTAAAATCAAAACCAAACACAAAATCATTTATCCCCCATTTGAGTACCGGCATACTCGTGTGTTAGGGTTAGGTTTTGATTTTTTTTTTCTTCATCGTTCTTCATCGGCGATTAATCGTTAAATCAAAAATTTCTTCGTCGATTAACCTATGCGAATCATAACCATGCCTTCACTAAAGAAACCAAACGCCCAATCGAACTCAAAATCGATTGCTCAACAAAAACATGCAGAAAGACTTGCTAAGATTGCTCAAGAGCAAGAAGAAGAACAAGAGTTATCGGACGATCAACTACTCGAGAAAGATGGTTTTACGTAAAGGTAAGTCATTTAAAATCGTTTAATTAGTGTTTCAATCGATTTGTAGCTATGGGTTTAGGTCAAAATCAAAACCCTAACTGAAATAGTTGAGTTTCGATAATTCCGGCATTCAATTTAGTATGAATACCACACCGGAAGTAAGTACCGACATTCGATCTAGGATGAAGACCACACCGTTAGTGCCTCCCGACATTCAATTTAGTATGAATACCACACCGGAAATCAGTACCGGCATTCGATCTAGTATGAAGACCACACCGGCAGTCTATACCGGCATTTAATTTAGGTTGAATACCACACCGGAACTTAGTTTCAGAAAATCCTAGGATTTTGTCATCTGTACAGGCATACATTGTAGTTTAGATTCCATGCCGGCGCTGGAGTTTTAGTATCCAGGAACTTAAGAATTATTACCATCTTCGATATTTTTTTCAATGCCTCTGTATTAAGTCCCTAAGATGGTTTTTTTTTTTTACGTTTATGCTGGTACTAGTATTTTGTGTTCCGAGAATTTCCCAAAGTGTACCCCAAGCATCCTCGAAAACTATTTGTCAATTCCTAGATCGCTTCCCGGCATGTTCGATACCTTTTTTTTGTATGCCGGTAGTGATGATTCTATGCCGGTATTAGAAATGAAAGTTAGTTGTCTTATATTTATTTCGTGCTTCTTTTGAAATATATCTAAAGCAAAGGAAGCCAAAGCAAAGGAGGATAACAAAGGAAAATCTAAAGCTACTGTCACTAAGAAAAAAAAAAGAAGGATGGTCTTGATACTCCTCAGTCTCTGCCTCCTCTAGGGAATAACAAAAAGCGTTTGGGTGCTGAGACAAGAGGGGATATTTTGGGGAGTGGTCGTGATCGTACTAAAATCGTAATCCGTGAATCTTGCGGAGCTGTTGAGGAGGAAGATGAGCAAGATGAAGAGGAAAGTGAGGAGGAAGACAATGAGATTGATCCAACTCAATTAGCAAACCAAAGCCAAGGGGTAGTGGAACAAGGTGGTCCAAGTCAACAACCCACACAAGGCAAGGGGAAAGGCAAAGGCAAAGGCAAAGTAAAAGTTAAAGGTTCGCACCTTCCTCATATTGATGACATGATACCCGACCTTAAACGTGTTAAATTTTGGGGCGCATCTTCTTTTGATCCTAGAGTATCTATTTGTCTACAAGGACTCATGGGATCGTACTATATATCGACCTATGTAAGAATTTCTATCTCGTGCATATGTATTGTTTTGTATTTATGCAAAATCTCTTAATCGTATTATCTCCTAATTGTAGGATCATACGAAGGCTGTGCGTGTTTGCCGAAACCAAACCGCGGCTCATTGGGATTTATCTTTGGAGCATGAAGAGGTCCAAGCAATAGTAAAGGATTCGGGTCTATATCCTTTGGTTGAAAATTATGTGAAGCCAGATATTGTGATAGTCAATTGCTTCGTCGAAAGGTATCATGGTGAAACTGATACCATGCACTTCCCGTTTGGAGAGATGACCTTGATCCCTGAAGATGCTCAGAACATTCTAGGCTTGGAAGTTATCGTCAAATCAATTGCGTAACGAGATAATCATTCTTTTGAGCTAGAATGGACGGCCAGTTGCACGAGCTTACTAACAAGTTGTTTGGTTGGGACTACAAAACTTCCGTGGAAAGCTTCTATGTATCTAAGTCTAGTAGGACAAAGACCTTCAATCTGACCCTGCTTAAGGAGAAGTTTGAAAAGACAAAGGCAAGAAGTTTGAAGGATGGATGGGATCCCGCACAGATTCGTTATACGATGCTATGTTAAATGTACACTAGGGGCATTCCCCGACACTAGTAGCAACAGGGTTAGTGTAAACTACCTTCAGTACTTGGATCCGTTGGAAGAGGTCTTTACCTATTCACGGGGCACCGTGGAAATGAAACATTTGATGACGGAGATGAGAAGGGCCTCTAAGGCGGTTGCAAACCAATTTGTTGGGAATTTAACTATACTCCAGGTATTTTTGTTTTTAAACTAATGTTCTTATTTATATTGTTCACATGTACCCTTATCATGAATTTAGAAACAAAATTTATTGATTTTTATATGTATCATTTCACATTTGTATAGGTGTGGGCTTATGAACATTTCCCAACATTGTTCAATGGAAACCCCTTTTTGAAGTTTATTCTCGTTGATGACCCATGGTGCCTAGATCTAAGAGATACGAGTTTAACAGCCCATCCGAATCCCTAAACGATCGGCGACTAACAGAAATGAGATTGGCTCTGGACGCGATGACTACCAAAGATGTTGTGTTCGACCCTTGATAGGTGTAGAATACACCGTATTTACTATCTAGAGTTTATGCTTTCTTTGCTATTTTTCTTGTAAATTATGTATTTTACGCTTGTTTTGAGTCTTATAGCTACTTTGGAGTCACACGGAGGAAAAGAAGAAGAAATTACTCTATTTGAGACAAAAGGGCAAAATTGTCATCTCATTTGCGAACACTATCGGGAGCCGAATCAAAGTTAAGGGGCAACTCTCTCAGTAGAGCATTAAAAACATCCAGCTGATAAGGGGTGAGCACAGGTTATAGGGCACCCATCAAAATCCCTTATCTTATACAATGGGGTGTCATTATCCAACCCTGCTTCTTTAACCTAAATCGAGAGAACAATTCTCTCAATCATTTTGCATCTGAAAGAGCTACAACCGAGAAGCTACAGCCGTTCGAGGTATTAATGACAGAAACTGATAAGGAGAGATCGAGAAGAAGTGAGGGTGTTGGTGTTCCTGAGAGATTCAATGGAGATGAAGGTGGTTCTGTTGTTGTTTTGAAGAGAAGGAACTTAGGGTTTGCTGGAAATCGAAAAGGGGATCTGGTGGCTGAAATTGATGAAGATCGACTGTGGATGAATGGGTTTTTGTTGGAGTAATTTTTGATGGAAGATGAAAGATTCTGTGAGATGGCGCTGTCATGAAAGAGATGTTAGAGATCGAAGAAAAAAAATGATGAAGTATGAACTTCAGTGGATGATTAAGGGTTTCTTTGTTGAAGAAGCCGAGATCTCAGAGATAAAGAATTAGACTCAGGGTAATAGAGATGGTGTATTCGATGGGTTCTGGTTCAAACAACAGATGAAAGAGGATGAAATTAGGGTTTGAGTTGATGTCGTTGCTGAGAGATTTGAAATCAAATGGGTAGTGCTTTATCAATTATGAGGAGTATTGTGAGTATAAGAGAAGGAAAGGGGAACAAATCGAATTTGAACACAACACAGATCGAGAACAAGAAAAGGATAAATTGAACCAAGTATGGGATTGTGGCCAAGATTAGGTGGTTGTTGAATAGGGTTCTGTGGATGAATCAAATCGAGAGTTGCTGTTAATGGGATGAACCTGATGCTGGAGAGGAGATGGGTCTTTGGTTGTGATGGAGACTAATGAGGAATTGAGCTTGTTCTTGAGCTGTGATGATATACAAGGAAAGAGGAGAAAATGGCGGATGTTAAATGGTTTTGGTGCTGTTTGAGAAACATTGGCTCACCGTGGAAGGTGGATGGTGTTGTTGGTTGAACATGAGATATAGATGGGTGTTGTTGGAGGTTCTGCAGTGATCAATAGAAGTTGTTGCTTGTGATGGCGAGAAGATGATGAAAGAATAGTTGGGATTGTGTGATTGTAGGGTTTCATAAGGTGATTCTGGGCAGTTCAGATAAGCAGAGAAGTGGGTTTGTCTCAGAAACCGCAGATGAAGGTGGTTGAAGTAGCTGTTGTGGATTATGGGAAGAGCTGAGATGGATGCAAGGAAGTGTTGGTGCTGCTGATTATATGGGTTAGAGTTTTGGAGGTGTTGCAGACAAGAAAGAAGGATAAATTGCTGTTACAGGGACTGATGAATGAGCAATGCTGCAGTGAAGAGTGCTTGAACTAGATGTATGTTTAGGATACATGTTTCTACAGGGAGAAGACATTAGATAGGCCTGAATTTGGCCTGAGAAAGTCCTATAAACAGCCAGAACTCGGTTGGAGTTTTATTCAGATGAGTCAACCCAGTGACTCGGTACACCAGCTTAGTGATCCAGACCCAGTAAGACCACTTAGACGATTTTGACTCTGCCGACTCCCTTCTGACTTGACCTTCCTGACTAACAGAGACCGTTAGTTTGACGGTTAACTTTAACATAACTGGACGGAATATTCTGTCTACATCAATAGAACTCAGGCGGCCGACGACGACTTTTCTGGACGGATTCCGGTGAACTCCAGGGACTTTTCAGGTGACCAAAATTGCAGAATTTTGTGTGAAATTCTCTCATGGGTGTGAAGACTTAGATTTGGGAAAAAGATGAAAACTTGGAGGCTTTAGAGAATTGGACTTGAAATTGGAATTAAGCACAAATTGGGAAAGTGGTGTTATTATGGAATGAGGATTTTAATCCTTGGAAGATTTGGAGAGCATTGAAGCCTATAAATAGAGAAGTTCTCTACACACCTTTACACACACAACACTTGTGTTTTTGCTTGCTTTTCAAAATTCTTCTTTTAATTATTTGTGTGAACTTTAAAAATTCTCCTTTTAATTATTTGTGTGAATTTCAAAAACATGAGTAGCTAATTTTCTTATTGATTGAGGATGAATTCCTAGTTCTTAATATATGATTTGAGTTTTGTTTTCAATTCTATCTTGAAGTTTTTCACATGATTATCGCTCGTTTTTACTAATAGGAAGGTTTAAACATTCATGGTTGATTGATAGATTGTTTAGGTGGCCAACTAAATTGATTTGTTAATTGATCTAAAGCTAGTGAAAGTTAGGGGATAAGTAATCGTTTCTTGACTCTTTACATTAGGAGCAAACACGAGACCTTGCAGAGGGATTCCGTGGAGCAATTGTGTGTGAAAACAACGTTAGCAAGTATACCTTGATCTAAGAGTCTAACTACTAATATCAACCTAATAAGTTCATAAATCTTAATGCGTTTATTTAAATTACATCTTGAGTGATCTACTACTAGGTGGTTTGGTAAATAGAACCCTAGTCGAGAACTTCCGTATCCCGGTGATACAAGGGATTTAGGGGTTTAGCACCGATCTAGCTGCTTTACCTACGGTTGGTGATAATCATGAATAATAAAAGTGGAAAAGAACATAACTTGAATCATTGTTTTGCAACGAAGAAGGATTCCTTGATCTTGTCTCTCTTATTGATTTCAACTTTATTTTTGAATTGCTTTGTTTATTTTCTTTGCTTTATAACCCCCTTTTGTGACAATTTTTACAACTAAGAATCTCTTGCTCCTCGTGGGAACGAACTTGACTACACTATATTACTTGTTAATTAGGTGGAAAAATATTAATTAATTTTTGTGGTTACGACACGCATCAAATTTTGGCGCCAGCTGGGGAGCAAATGGACGATTTTAGTTGTTTTTATTTTTCTTTTTCCTTTATTCTTGCTTTGTTATATTCTATACCGTATCTAACTTAGTTTTTGAGAATCTTGTTTCAGGTGCTATATCTTTGGTGAATGCTTAAAGAGGGCAGACCGAGTCCAATACGTCTTCGATCCGGCACTCAACTAAAGGATTTCATTCGAGCGGTTAACACTCCACTTCCTCCTTCTTCATCAAGTGAGTTTGCAGATTCGGACATAGAAGAAGAAGCAATGGCTGATCGTACACTCGAGGACCTAGCTTCTCATAGGCTCGATACACAACAATGGTGTATCCAAACTAACTCAACCTTCGAGATCAAGCCGGGGTTAATTAGAGAGTTACCAAAGTTCCATGGCATGGTGAATGAAGACCCAAACAAACATCTTATGGACTTCTATACCATAGTTATGGCTATGCTTCCACCGGAGACTAATGCGGATGGAGCAATGTTGAAAGCTTTCCCATTTTCTTTGGCAGGCAATGCTAAGGAATGGTTGTATTATTTGCCTTCCTAAGTATCACAACATGAAATGGGATGAAGAAACTTTTTCTCGAGAGATATTTTCCCGCATCAAAAGCTACTCAAATTCGCAAGGAGATTTGTGGGTTGAAGCAACATGTGGGAGAGTCGTTGTATGAATGTTGGGAGCGATACAAGAGATTGGTGGCAAGCTGTCCACACCATCAATTCAGTGACGTTATGATACTCCAATACTTATACGAAGCTCTCCACCCAAGTGATAGATCTCTTCTTGACGCCGCGGGTGGTGGTGCACTAGTGAACAAGACGGTTACCCAAGCTACCGAGTTGATTGAAAGTATGGCTGCAAAATCGCAACAATTTTACACAAGAGATGAACCAATGGTTAGGAGAGTGCATGAAGTTAGTGATTCATCATCAAATCTTGATCAAAGGATGGGTAACATGGAGATAATGATTCAAAGGATGGCCGCGGTAATTATTCCGGATGATGAGACCGAACAAGTAAATGCTTTATATCCAAATCAAAGGCCAAGGTAGGATCCATACTCCATACCTATAATCCCGGTTGGAAGGATCATCCTAACTTTAGTTATGCAAAAAAGCAAGCGGCGGTTCCTAATCCATATGCGCAACAAAGTGGTTTCCAACAAACACGCTTCCAACCTCAATCACAATTCCAACCACAACAAGTCAAGGAGCGTGATTCTTCAAATGATGACAAGCTAAATGCATTAATGCAAGGTATGCAAGGTCTTACTTCTATGTTACAACAAATCCAACAAAAGAATGAATGAGCCATCAAGGATTTACAAACTCAAATGGGACAATTGGCGACCGATGTGAACCTATTGAAATCTCAAGCATCCACAAAGCTTCCTTCACAACCATTTGTGAATCCAAGAGAGAATGTTAATGCGGTTACTTTAAGAAGTGAAAGACAAGTGGAGAGTCCAAATCATCATGAAAAAGCCAGTGAAGAATTAGTCAAAGACAAGGAGGAAGCCGCACCAAAGGAGAATTCAACACCAACCAACCAATCCAAGGAACCGGTTCCTACTTTCACTACTCCACCTCCTCTTCCTAGCCGTTTTGCTAAATCCAAGAAAGAAGCTCAAGACAAGGCACTCATGGATATCTTCAAGAAGATTGAAATCAACATCCCATTCATCGAGGCCATCAAGACAATGTCAAGGTATGCTAAGTTCATGATGGAATTATGCACAAAGAAGGATAGGTTGCTTGATAATGAAATTACTAAAGTTGGCGAGAGTGCGTCGGCTATGCTATTGAAGAAGATGCCTACAAAGTGCACGGATCCCGGTGGTTTCACGGTGCCAATTACTATTGGTACTAAAAGGTTTGAACATGCTTTACTTGACTTGGGAGCTTCCATTAGTGTCATGTCGGCCGAAATATATGACTCCTTGAATCTTGGACCTTTGAAAGAGACAAGAGTTATTATCCAATTAGCAAACAAGTCTAACATATATCCTAAGGGACTTGTAGAAGATGTGCTAGTGTAAGTAAATGAGCTAATTTTTTCCGGTTGATTTCTTCGTGGTGGATATGGACAACAATGAGAACCGGTCATCTACTTCTTTACTTCTTGGGAGGCCATTTATGAAGACCGCAAAGACGAAGATTGATGTTGATAAGGGTACACTCACTATGGAATTCGACAAGGAGATATACACTTTAACATATTTGAAGCCATGCGCTACCCAAGTGATGTGCATTCCGTTTACTCCATTGATGTGGTTGATTCATTAGCTCAACAAATTTTGGAATTGAGTCAAGAGGATGAACTTGATGTGGTGTTGCAAAAGAGCATTGAATTGGACATCCACGGCTTGTCTAACTTGGATGTTGAAATCTCCAAGGAATTGGTGGAGATGTGTGGTGCCTTGGCGACATTGCAAGAAGCTAAAAAGGGTAATGTTTCATATATTTCTTTACCCATGAATGATGAATTACTTGTACCATCTATTGTGAAGGCGCCTAAGCTAGAATTGAAGCCACTTCCTACCATTTGAAGTATGCTTTCTTGGGAGATGGAGATGAGCTTCCGGTGATTATTGCAAAGAACCTCACACCGGTACAAGAAGAATGTTTGCTTAGAGTCTTGAAAGAGCACCTAACGTCTATTGGGTGGACAATTGCGTACATCAAAGGCATTAGTCCATCCATGTGCATGCATAGGATTCTAATATAAGAGAACGTGAAGCCGGTACGTGATGCTCAATGTAGGCTTAATCCTCTTATGATGGAGGTTGTGAAGAAAGAGATACTCAAATTGCTAAGTGTGGGGGTAATCTACCCAATTTCCGATAGCAAGTGGGTTAGTCCTAAGTACAAGTGGTACCAAAGAAGTCCTGAGTCACGGTTGTTAGAAATCAAGACGATGAACTTGTTCCTACAAGAGTTCAAACCGGTTGGATAGTGTGCATTGACTATAGAAAGCTTAATTCCGCAACCCGAAAGGATCACTTTCCTTTACCTTTCATTGATCAAATGTTGCGGTTAGAAGGGCATTCTTATTATTGTTTCTTGGATGGTTATTAGGGATACAATCAAATTGTCATTGCACCAGAGGACCAAGAGAAGACCACTTTCACTTGTCCGTTTGGAACGTTTGCGTATAGACGGATGCCGTTTGGTCTTTGCAATGCACATCAACTTTTCAAAGATGCATGGTAAGTATATTCTCGGATTATGTGGAGCGCATCATCGAGGTATTTATGGATGACTTTAGTGTTTATGGCAATTCTTTTGATAGTTGTTTAAACAACCTTGAACTAGTTCTTAAACGATGCATAGACACAAACCTTGTCCTCAATTGGGAGAAATGTCACTTTATGGTAAACCACGTCATAGTACTTGGTCAGATTGTGTCCTCTCGAGGGCTCGAAGTGGACAAGTCAAAGATATATTTAATAAGAAACTTACAATATCCCACTTCGGTGAGGGAGATTCGTTCATTTCTTGGCCATGCAGGTTTCTATAGGCGGTTTATCAAGGATTTCTCCAAAATCTCCATGCCGATGTGCAAATTATTACAAAAGGAGGTACCTTTTGACTTCAACAAAGAATGCAAGGATGCATTTGACAAATTGAAGGCAATGTTGACAAGTGCGCCAATTATCAAATCACCGAATTGGAATCTTCCATTTGAATTAATGTGTGATGCTAGTGATTATGCGGTTGGAGCCGTTTTGGGTCAAAGAGTGGACAAGTTGTCCCATGTTATCTATTATGCATCTAGAACCCTTAATGATGCACAAATCAATTATTCTACCACGGAGAAGGAGTTATTGGCTATAGTTTTTGCATTGGAAAAATTTCGATCATACTTGGTGGGTACAAAGGTTATTGTGTATTCCGATCATGCCGCACTAAGACACTTAATAAAGAAGAAAGAAGCCAAGCCAAGACTAATCCGGTGGATCCTATTGCTACAAGAGTTCGACATAGAAATTCGAGACAAAAGAGGTGTGGAAAATACCGTTGCGGATCATCTTAGTAGACTTGTTATGTCTCAAGAAGAAATTCCTTTACAAGACCGCTTTCCGGATGAACAACTTTTCTCCATGGAAGAATCAACACCTTGGTATGCGGATATAGTGAATTACTTGGTGACAAGAAAGGTACCTAGTACAATGTCTAACTTCCAAAAGATGAAACTTAAGAAGATATCTAAGCAATATGTGTGGGATGAACCATACTTATGGAAATATGGTGTTGATCAAATAATACGAAGGTGCGTACCTAACTCAAATTTCAATCCATTATCTCCTTTTGTCACACTTTTGCTTGTGGTGGCCATTTTGGTTCTAAACGTCTCAGCTCTCAAAGTTCTCGAGAGTGGATTTTATTGGCCCACCTTGTTTGAAGATTCATATGTTTTTGTAAATCGTGTGATAGATGTCAAAGAACGGGCAATCTAGGTGCTCGAAATCAAATGCCACTCACACCATTCTCGCCGTTGAGATTTTTGATGTGTGGGGTATCGATTTTATGGGACCTTTTGTCAATTCGAATAAAAACTTTTATATACTTCTTACTATTAGATTATGTTTGAAATGGGTGGAAGCTAGAGCCACCAAAACTAATGACTCTCAAGTTGTTTGTGATTTTGTAAGAGAAAACATATTCACAAGGCATGGTACACCAAGAGTGGTGATAAGCGATGGAGGCTCACATTTCAAGAAGGCTTTCCACGCTCTCCTCAAGAAGTACAACATAACACACAAAATTGGTACGCCTTACCATCCACAAACTAGTGGACAAGCGGAAATTTCAAATCGTGAAATCAAGTCCATTCTTGAGAAAACGGTGAATACAACAAGGAAAGATTGGAGCTTTAAGCTCAATGATGCACTTTGGGCGTATAGAACGGCGTATAAGACACCGATTGGTATGTCTCCATATCGGTTGGTTTATGGCAAGGCTTGTCATCTTCCGGTTGAACTTGAACATAAGGCTTATTGGGCGATAAAGAAATTCAACATGGAGTATGATGAAGCGGGGAAACAAAGGAAGTTACAACTAAATGAGATAGAGGAGATACGTAATGATGCTTACGAGAGTGCCCGTATTTACAAGGAAAAGACCAAGCTTTTTCATGACAAGATGATTTCTCGTAAAAGCTTAATCGTGGGACAAAAAGTCCTTTTATATCATTCTCGACTTAAACTATTTCCTGGAAAGTTAAGGTCACGTTAGATTGGACCATATGTTGTTACTAATTTTTTTCCTCATGGTGCAGTTGAAATTACTAGTCTTAGAGACAACTCGGTTTCCAAGGTCAACGGCCATAGATTGAAGCCATACTTTGAGAACATCACTTATGTGAATTTGGATGAACTTCCATTTGGAGATTTACTCCCTATGGAGGAGTAATGTGCAACAAGAGCTAAGTCAGGCCGTCGACTTTAAAACAAGCGCTTAATGGGAGGCAACCCATAGGTTTTGTATTTCTTATCCTTTTGCTTTTTATTTTTGTTTATTTTTCTTGTTCCATATCATGTTAAAATTTCCCACCTTGACTTTACTAGGACGATTCAATTACATTGAGGACGATGTAAGGTTTAAGTGTGGGGGAGTGGTTAAGCATGTATTTAAAAAAAAAAAATTAAAAATTAAAAAAAAAACCTCAAGTTTTTAGAGATTTTAGAGTCACTAGCATACTTCTAGGTATGTTTACATAGAGAATTCTGACCCACATAATTGAACTTGGAAGTGTTAGGGAACTACATTCGGATTTCTTACTTGTTAGAGTGTTAAATAATGGATTTAATCATGCCGGTGATGCAAATTAGGAGCAGGGAGAAATGCATTATTAGAGTTGCTGATCAATCATTAGTGGAGACTACCCGTATTTATATCATGTGAGGCCGACCAAATATTCTTTGTAGCTGACTAAAGAGCTTTCTTTTGAGTGTGTGTCACCGTACGTTAATTCTAGGTAGAATGGTGAGCTACCCAACTTCACACCAATTTTCAGCACTACTCTTTGATCTCTTGAGTGCTAATTTTGTTAATCATGAGGGTGACGTCTATAGATGAAAGCCTCCTTCTTGTAGTTCGATTTGCAGTTAGCACCATTCTCTCTCGCGACAACAACGGGTCCATAGAAACACCATCATCATCAACAAGGAGCGACATCAAAATCTACAAGGAAAGTTGAAGAAATTCAAGTAAAGCAACATACAAAGAGCAAATTTTTACATATATGTTGAGGACTTACAATACAATGAGGTAATTCTATCCAAGTATGAAGACTTATTTACGAAAGCAAAGAAAATCAAAAGGTGAGAATTGTTGAAGTTTATGATTTTGAGGCGATACAAGTTGCGAAGAATCAAGCGGTAAAGTACTTTTCCCACGGAAATGGATTGTTTTATTTTCACTTTGTTTTGTATTTAATTTCTCTAGTTCTTAAAAAAAAAAAAAAAAGACAAGAGATTTTTTTTTTTTTTTAATAAGCCGTGGGGAAGGAAAAATATATAAAGAACTTTTCAAGCGACACGGACTTAAGGTAAAAAGAGTTACAAATTGTTAAGGATTTATGAAATTCGAGAGTTTACCACCAATAGTTGAAGCCGAAGACGAAGACCAAGAAGATAAAGACGAGGAGCGGAAGACATTTCTATTGGATGCCATGAGAGTGGTGTTATCATAATTGGCGATCGGATGTGAAGGTGAGTAAGTAATCTCATCCTCAATAATAGTGGTTGATTTCCTTTCTTAGAGATCGTCAGAAAAATTGTTTTCCATAATGTTAAAAGATGTGGGTTTTTAAAAATATTTCGGAAGTTATCCTTCCCACCATTCAACGTGTTGCAGGATTTCTCTTTTCATTCCTACCTGCACACATGTGAGACCCATAAAAAGCCGTCTTTTTGAGTGCAATTATCATAAAATCCTTTTTGGTGAGGCAGAAGTCGAGGCGCAATGCTTATTGATCGCTTCTCAAACATGCATTCTCTCATTATGGTGTGGTTATTTCTCACTCAACATTTAAGAATGAGAATATGTTCTTTAGTATTTCTAACTTCTTATTACTAGCATGCAGAAACTCTATGTCCTCATAGCTCTATGGATGCTTGGGACGCTGGAACACTTTGAAGTTGTAAGTTTTAGTTTGATTTGCTCGAGGACTAGCAAAGTCTAAGTGTGGGGGAATTTGATAGGTGTAGAATACACCGTATTTACTATCTAGAGTTTATGCTTTCTTTGCTATTTTTCTTGTAAATTATGTATTTTACGCTTGTTTTGAGTCTTATAGCTACTTTGGAGTCAGAACGAGGAAAAGAAGAAGAAATTACTCTATTTGAGCCAAAAGGGCAAAATTATCATCTCATGGGCGAACACTATCGGGAGCCGAATCAAAGTTAAGGGGCAACTCTCTCAGTAGAGCATTAAAAACATCCAGCTGATAAGGGGTGAGCACAGGTTATAGGGCACCCACTGGGGTATCCCTTATCTTATACAATGGGGTGTCATTATCCAACCCTGCTTCTTTAACCTAAATCGAGAGAACAATTCTCTCAATCATTTTGCATCTGAAAGAGCTACAGGCGAGAAGCTACATCCGTTCGAGGTATTAATGACAGAAACTGAGAAGGAGAGATCGAGAAGAAGTGAGGGTGTTGGTGTTCCTAAGAGATTAAATGGAGATGAAGGTGGTTCTGTTGTTGTTTTGAAGAGAAGGAACTTAGGTTTTTCTGGAAATCGAAAAGGGGATCTGGTGGCTGAAATTGATGAAGATCGACCGTGGATGAATAGGTTTTTGTTGGAGTAATTCTTGATGGAAGATGAAAGATTCTGTGAGATGGCGCTGTCATGAAAGAGATGTTAGAGATCGAAGAAAAAATGATGAAGTATGAACTTCAGTGGATGATTAAGGGTTTGCTGTTGAAGAAGCCGAGATCTCAGAGATAAAGAATTAGACTCAGGGTGATATAGATGGTGTGTTCGATGGGTTCCGGTTCAAACAACAGATGAAAGAGGATGAAATTAGGGTTTGAGTTGATATCGCTGCTGAGAGATTTGAAATCAAATGGGTAGTGCTTTATCAATTATGAGGAGTATTGTGATTATAAGAGAAGGAAAGGGGAACAGATCGAATTTTAACACAACACAGATCGAGAACAAGAAGAAGATAAATTGAACCAATTATGGGATTGTGGCCAAGATTAGGTGGTTGTTGAATAGGGTTATGTGGATGAATCAAATCGATATTTGCTATTAATGGGATGAACCTGATGCTGGAGAGGAGATGGGTCTTTGGTTGTGATGGAGACTAATGAGGAATTGAGCTTGTTCTTGAGCTGTGATGATATACAGGGAAAGAGGAGAAAATGACGGATGTTAAATGGGTTTGGTGCTGTTTGAGAAACATTGGCTCGCCGTGGAAGGTGGATGGTGTTGTTGGTTGAACATGAGATACAGATGGGTGTTGTTGGAGGTTCTGCAGTGATCAATAAAAGTTGTTGCTTGTGATGGCGAGAAGATGATGAAAGAATAGTTGGGATTATGTGATTGTAGGGTTTCAGAAGGTGATTCATGGCAGTTCAGATAAGCAGAGAAGTGGGTTTGTCTCAGAAACCGCAGATGAAGGTGGTTGAAGTAGCTGTTGTGGATTATGGGAAGAGCTGAGATGGGTGCAAGGAAGTGTTGGTGCTGCTGATTATATGGGTTAGAGTTTTAGAGGTGTTGCAGACAAGAAAGGAGGATGAATTGCTGTTACAGGGACTGATGAATGAGCAATGCTGCAGTGAAGAGTGCTTGAACTAGATGTATGTTTAGGATACATGTTTCTACAGGGAGAAGACATTAGATAGGCCTGAATTTGGCCTGAGAAAGTCCTATAAACAGCCAGAACTCGGCTGGAGTTTTATTCAGATGAGTCAACCCAGTGACTCGGTACACCAACTCAGTGATCCAGACCCAGTAAGACCACTTAGAAGATTCAGACTCTGCCGACTCCCTTCTGACTTGACCTTCATGACTAACAGAGACCGTTAGTTTGACGGTTAACTTTAACATAACTGGACGGAATATTCTGTCTACATCAATAGAACTCAGGCGGCCGACGACGACTTTTCTGGACGGATTCCGGTGAACTCCAGGGACTTTCAGGTGACCAAAATTGCAGAATTTTGTGTGAAATTCTCTCATGGGTGTGAAGACTTAGATTTGGGAAAAAGATGAAAACTTGGAGGCTTTAGAGAATTGGACTTGAAATTGGAATTAAGCTCAAATTGGGAAAGTGGTGTTATTATGGAATGAGGATTTTAATCCTTGGAAGATTTGGAGAGCATTGAAGCCTATAAATAGAGAAGTTCTCTACACACTTTGACACACCTCTCTACACACACAATACTTGTGTTTTTGCTTGCTTTTCAAAATTCTTCTTTTAATTATTTGTGTGAACTTTAAAAATTCTCCTTTTAATTATTTGTGTGAATTTCAAAAACATGAGTAGCTTGTTTTCTTATTGATTGAGGATGAATTCCTAGTTCTTAATATATGATTTGAGTTTTGTTTTCAATTCTATCTTGAAGTTTTTCACATGATTATCGTTTGTTTTTACTAATAGGAATGTTTATACATTCATGGTTGATTGATAGATTGTTTGGGTGGCCAACTAAATTGATTTGTTAATTGATCTAAAGCTAGTGAAAGTTAGGGGATAAGTAATCGTTTCTTGACTCTTTACATAAGTAGCAAACACGAGACCTTGCAGAGGGATTCCGTGGAACAATTGTGTGTGAAAACAATGTTAGCAAGTAGACCTTGATCTAAGAGTCTAACTACTAATATCAACCTAATAAGTTCATAAATCTTAATGCGTTTATTTAAATTACATCTTGAGTGATCTACTACTAGGTGGTTTGGTAAATAGAATCCGGTAGTCGAGAACTTCCGTATCCGGTGATACAAGGGATTTAGGGGTTTAGCACTGATCTAGCTTCTTTACCTACGGTTGGTTGTAATCTGTGACTAATAAAAAGTGGAAAAGAACATAACTTGAATCATTGTTTTGCAACGAAGAAGGATTCCTTGATCTTGTCTCTCTTATTGATTTCAACTTTATTTTTGAATTGCTTTGTTTATTTTCTTTGCTTTATAACCCCCCTTTTGTGACAATTTTTACAACTAAGAATCTCTTGCTCCTCGTGGGAACGAACTTGACTACACTATATTACTTGTTAATTAGGTGGAAAAATATTAATTAATTTGTTGTGGTTACGACACGCATCAACCCTTACAAGGAGGCTAGAGAGAACTGCCAATACATGAGGTTTTATAACGTTGAATTTTACCAAGGGCCTTTGTTCCACCCAAAGGGATACATTATGGCTGATCCTTGATCGCTGTCGTAAGCGTCAAAAATAATTTCACTTTCTTAGTCACTAAATTTAAATGAAGTACACGGTAAGGAAGAGTTCGTTTCCACAGAGAGGCAATTGTTGTTATGCGATTTTCAGTTTCTATGGTAACCAAGGGGGGATGTTTGTTGTTTTAACGAAATACTAAAGTAAAAATAAAATAGAGCAAAGCAAATAATTGGAAAAATCAATAGAGAGAAGATATTGGTCACGGGATAGTATCATTCACAAACATGTATTTTCATCAATGATTAGAATTGGTATTTTAATCTCTTGTTTACTAAAAGTCCTAGGATACCTTGATCGTAAGTATATCCCACTAATTCCCTGTTTTCATCACAACCACATTAAAAGATGCATATGTGAATTCTTCCTAGAAAGCAACCTAAAGTGTAAGAGAACAATTAGATTTAACTCCCTAAAAGCAATACGTTCTATGGAATAAGACTAATCAATGCAAACGAATGTGTAAAAGCACTAATCGTTTTAACAAAAGTTATGATTCACTTGTGACTAGTAGGATATATCACTACAAGCACTACCCACAATTATGCTACTTAGAATCAGGGATAAATAACTTTTTCGTATTGAAAACCCTAATATAGCTCTAGAGATGAATGTAAATCGGATTGATTCCGGACTCAACCAAACAAACAATCAAATCATATAACACTATTAATTGTGAATCACAAACAATAAAATATTGAGACAAAACTAATTCATTGAATCATATAACATATTGAGAAATCAACTTTATCCCATAACCAATAATAATTGTTTAGCTACTCATAGCTATGGAGTTCATCATAAAAATATTAATTGAAAAGAAGAAGATGAACAAAAGCAAACCCTAGAAGCGTAAAACAAAACCGGCTCTCCAAAGTTCCAAGAATAATATGTGATCCCAAAGTTGTAGAAAACTTTCCCTTTTATAGCTCTTCTTGTTCCAAAATTAGGTCAAGCCCTTTGGGTCCAATAGATAGAAGTCCACCAAGCCCATGTGTGAGGAAAACCCATGTGAAAATATGTCCCAAAAGAGGTCGACGGAAAACTGGTATTATGGCCGGAAATTGGCCGGAATCCGGCACCGGAAAGTATCTCAGGTGACCGGCAAAGTCCACCCGGTCACCGGTCAAACGAGTCAAATCGGTCAGGAGAGTCAGCCGGGTCAACTCGGGTCAAACCGACCGAGTCAGGGTGTGAATCAGAGTCGATTAAACTGGCATATGCCATTGCACTGGCATGATTTTTGGATGCACCATCCTTGTGCTTCACAACTGCCTATCCAGCCATGATGGCTGCTCATACTGCACCACTCACAAAACCATCATTAAATCCATTTTTTCAATCCCAGCTATGGCATGACACCGAGACTCAACACCATGATCCCATAAAAATCATTACTTCCACCTGCAATCTTCCATCACAGTCGCACAACTTACCATCTACTTAGCTCCATCTTTCCCTTTAAAGCAGCAACAAAACTGCACCTGCAATCTCAGCTTCCATGTAACTCAATTCATCACTTACTCTACCTGTCATTCATTACTACCAGCTGCAACTTTTCCGCTTCTTTCTTGTAATGCAGTCTTCTCGACTCATCCCATAACTCCACAGGTTCAATAACACTAGCACTCGATTAGTCTTTTGCAATCAGCTACAAAACTACTTCCCAGCTTAGTCTCACCACCTGCATCTTCTTCATCTGCAACTACAGCTGCAACTTCAATAGGCCTGCACCTGCAGTTGCACTTGCAACTTCACTGAAACCCATTCTGAAGCCATACATCATTGAACTCCTCAACTCCATTTGCTGCCAACATTTACTCCACCGAGAATCCAAGATTCAGCTTCATACACTGTAATCTCAGCTCAATCTCCATCCAAAGGAACCATCTGGCACTGCAGCCGCAACCCCAATAGAACCAGCACTTCCACCTGAACTAGTAACAATCTTCATCTCTCGCAACCACAGGCAATCATCTCCAGCCTTCACCTAAACATACATCTAAACAGCTCCACAGAACTACATCGAACTGGTTGTTCATTACTTCATTCCTTGCTAAGAAAAATGCATACAAAGCAAACCCATTCACTCATTAATCCAAGACACTCATTCAATTGCATTCATTCACTGAAGTCAACAACATCAGCAACTTCCCTTTCATCCTTGGATGATTTTGTTGTAAAGCCAAACTTGATAAAAACCCATCTCCATTTATTCTCAGCTTCACTGCTATCATCAATGTCAATCCCAATAATTTCTTTGCATCAATCTGCAATTGCTCGAACATTCTCAAATTCATCAGTCTTCAATAGCAACACTCTCCCCAATTTAAGTTCAATAAATTTATCAGACCACCACCAACAACAACTGTATCTCATTTCTGTAAATCAAATCGAACCCATTCTGCCATTTGCTTCAATTACAGCAGCAACTCATCACAAACTCCATTTCTTGGCAACATCAAACCCTAACTCTTTTTGTGAATCGATTGCAGCGACAGGTCTGGCTGATTTCTTCTCTCCATGAGCTATGAACGTTATCTCTTCCTCTAGTTTTAACTCGAGATTTAACCCATCTTCAGTTCCTTCTAATTTTTCATCAATCTTCTTCTGCCATCAAATTAAACAGCAGATCCCCTATTTTCAATTCCGTCAAAACCCTAATTTAAGAAATTAGTTCTTTCTTCATTTGTTCTAACGATCATCTCCACCAGACTCATGAGATCTCATCTTTCCTTGCTTTGAATCAGCAACACAAACCAACTCGATCCACCAACAGCATCGCTTCCATTTCCAATTATTTTCAGGTGAGACGTATTGAATGAAAGAGGAGAGAAATACTTGTCTGAGAAACAGCTCGGCTTAATTGATTCCAACAACACGAATTTGCTGCAGGCACCCCACTTACGATATGGGCCACCGCAATGATACTTGGCTTGTCAGTTTCGCGGAACCGACTGCCTATTCACTTCCTTGCTGCTCATATTCTTAGCCGATTCCAGGTATCACCCGCTTGTGAATCGATCTTTGTGCCCTTTTATGCTCCAGATAGATGGTTTTTCCTTCTTTCGCTCTGAATGACTCCAAACTACCTAATCGACTCAAAAGCAAACATAAGATACATAATTTACACGACAATAGCAAAGAAAGCATAAATACTAGATATAAAATTAGGTGTTTTAGACACCTATCAGATTCCCCGACACTTAGACTTTGCTAGTCCTCGAGCAAATCAAACAAAACTTATTCTAAAGGATACATATAACTCTGTGTCGTCGAGGCTACGGTCACTTTTAGCATAAATAACAAGCCTTTAAACCCCTAGGTATCCCTAGTGGACGAGTTATAGTCTCGTGAGGGTTTACTAGAGATATACCCACAAAACCTATATTTCCAACTTACTAGTTCTCCGAAATAATAGCATCCAACGTGCTAAGAAGACATAATACTTATGCACACTAGTCATAAGAAGTTAGACACATAAATGAACACAATCTCATCATTAAAAGTTGAGAGATAAATAACCATCCCTTCCCGAAAGAAATTCGGGTTCGAAGCAAAGTAATCGAAATCGTTCCTCGGTTCTACTCGGTTAGGGAGCTTGGAGCGAGGAGCAATTAGCTCGGACTTGGAAATCTCCATAACTCGTTCTAATACTCGGAATCTATTTATTTTATATTTATATACTGCTGCTCATAATTCATTATTTGAACCAAATTAAAATTAAAATTTTAACATTATCATGTAATTAAGTGTGTAATATTGTTATATTGAACGTATTATCATTTATTTGGAGGTTTTTCTATTTGATAACTCCCATTTGAGGGGTTACGAAACCCCTCAAATTTTCTTTTCTAATTTTTGTGCATGCAAGGCCAACTCGTAAAAATCGTTAACTCGTTTTGCTAAAAAAAATCGACTCAAATCGGCAAAATTGGCCGCCTTAATCGGTAAAAATAGGGAATGGCTTGGAATCGGAAATCGCCTCGGTCATATAGCCTGTAGCGATTACTCGGGGAGTAATCGGCCTTGGAGAGCGATT
Organism: Papaver armeniacum; assembly: GCA_023531295.1. NCBI lineage: Eukaryota > Viridiplantae > Streptophyta > Magnoliopsida > Ranunculales > Papaveraceae > Papaver > Papaver armeniacum. The sequence goes on along the minus strand of JAJJWW010010590.1, from coordinate 109,582 downwards.
TTAACTACACTGGTTCGGAGTGATCGAAAGTCTCGACTCTGCCTCACAAGAAAGGGTTTTATGAATTTGCGCTCAATAATAAACAGCTTTTTATGGGTCACACATGTGTCCAGGTTGGAATGAAGAGAGAATCCTGCGACACGTTGAATGGTAGGAAGGCAAAAACCCTCCGAATTATTTTGAAAACCCACATCTTTTATCATTTTTGAAAACCCATTTTTCTGATGATCTCTAAGAAAGGAAATCAACCACTTAACGAAGGTGGGAATATGCTTACTTACCTCGTATCCGTTTGGCGTGCAGCTAGCACCACTCTCACAGCATCCATAGACACGTCTTCGGTCTTCAATCGGTGTCTTCATCTTCGTCTTCGGTCTTCAACTCTTGATGATAACTCTTGAACTTCAGAGAATCTTGACAATATGATTCTTTCCCTCTAATTCCTTGGTGCTTGAAACTTCTTTGTAGATATTCCCTCTTCCTTTGGCTTTATTGAAATAATACAAAACTAAAAACGAACATACAAACCCAAAATATAAATTTTTTTTTTAAAGGAAAATAAAACAAATACAAAATAAAAACGAAATAAAACAATAAAACTAGTAATGAACCTAAAGAAATTTTCTCTCTCTTTTTTTTTTTTTTTTTTGAGATAAGAGAAAGTAAAATACAAATAAAATAAAAATGTAAGTACAAAGGCCATGGTGTAAGTACTTTACCGCTTGATTCTTCACAACTTATATGTCTTGATATCATAGACTTCTCGAACTCTCATCCTTGATAATTTTCACTCTTGTACAATAGTCTTCAACTTATAAAAAATTTGCTCCTTGTCTTGTTGCTTTACTTAAATCTGAAATCTTCTCAATTCTGTACCGTTGCTTGTAAACCATGAACGTGTTCAACTTTCCTTCAAATTTGTGATGCTCCTCTTGTTGATGATGATGGTGTTTCTATGGACCTGTTGGTGTAGATAGAGATAAAGTGGATGGTGCTAACTGCGAACAAGATTACAAGTGGTATGTAAGTTAGCAATTCGATGTCACCATCATGGTTAATAAAAATAGCACTCAAGAGATCAAAATAGTGCTTCTATGGTGGAGGCTCACCATTCTGCCCAGAATTTACGTGACGGTGACACACACTCTCTAAAAGCACAAATTTAGACAGGTACAAAGAATTGAAGGTTGGTGCCTCACATTATGTAACATGGGTAGTCTCCACTATAGGGGATCACTACTCTAATACCGAATTCAGTCTGCACCTTATTTGCCACTGGCATGGTTAAATCCAACTTTAACTCTCATACAATTAAGAAACCCGATCATGTTCTCTGTCATCTCTAAGTTCAGTCACTCTTATGAGATTCTCGATGTAATCATAGCGACATGTATACTATGTGACTCTAAACTAACCATAAGTTGGAGTTTTCTTATTCACTAGTTTACACAAAAGTTAAAATTTTCAAAAAATTACAACGCAAATGCTTAACCACTCCCCCACACTTAAACATTACATTGTCCTCAATGTAAATTGAATCGTCCAAACAAAGTCAAGGTGGGAAATTCTAACAAGAAATCAGAAAAAAATAAAAAAACAAGACACGAAAAAGCTAAAAACAAGACAAGAAATAAATACAAGACAAGAAATACTCATCCGATGGGTTGCCTCCCATTTAGCGCTTGGTTTAAAGTCGTCAGCCCGACTATCTCCTTGCTTTCTATGACTCCTCCAGAGGGAGTACATCCACAAAGTTAACACCTTCCACCACTTCGGAAGTGAAATTCTTATAATATGGTTTCAACCGGTGCCCATTAACTTTAAGTTCTTTTCCTGTAGCTATGCTACGAATTTCCACTGCACCATGAGAAAACACATTACTAACAATAAAAGGTCCGATCCATCGTGACCTTAATTTACCCGGAAATAAATGCAAGCGAGAATTAAACAAAAGCACTTTTTTCCCTATGCAAAATTGTTTTCTAGAAATCATGTTATCATGAAATGCTTTCGTCTTTTCTTTGTAAATCCGTGAGCTTTCAAATGCATCATTGCGAACCTCCTCTAGCTCTTGGAGTTGTAACTTCCTTTGCTTTCCAGCCCCATCCATCTCCATATTGCATTGCTTAATAGCCCAAAACGCCTTATGCTCAATTTCAACGGGTAAATGACAAGGTTTACCATACACAAGCCTAAAGGGAGACATCCCGATAGGTGTCTTGTATGCGGATCTATACGCCCACAAAGCATCATTGAGTCGCATGCTCCAATCTTTCCTTGTTGGGTTCACCGTCTTTTCTAGAATGAATTTCACCTCCCGATTAGACACCTCGGCTTGTCCATTTGTTTGGGGATGATAAGGTGTTGCAATCTTGTGCGAGACATTGTACTTAGTCAACAAGCTTTGTAAAATCCTGTTTTTGAAGTGAGAACCCCCATCGCTAATTATGGATCTTGGAATTCCAAACCTTGCAAAAATATTAGATTGCACAAAATCTGAAACCACTTTAGAATCATTAGTTGGGGTGGCCTTAGCTTCCACCCATTTCGAGACATAATCAACCGCAAGTAAGATATAAAAATTCCCATGGGAGTTGACAAAAGGCCCCATAAAATCAATACCCCATACATCAAAAACTTCAATAAATTGAATAAAAGTTTGTGGCATTTGATTTCGAGCACCTAGATTGCCGGTTCTTTGGCACTTATCACAAGTTGTACAAAATATATGTGCATCCTTAAACAAAGTTGTCCAATAAAAACCACTTTCAAGTACCTTGTGAGCGGTTCTCTTACTCCCAAAATGTCCTCCGCAAGCATAAGAGTGACAAAAAGACAAGATAGAATTAAATTCAGATTCGGGAATAACCTTCTTATTAATTGGTCACTACCATGTTTCCATAAGTATGGATCATCCCATATGTATTGGTTCCCTAACTTCTTAAGTTTGTCCCTCTCAGCACGAGACAAGTTCTTTGGGATTTGATTAGACACTAAGTAATTGACAATATCAGCGTACCATGGTTCTCCAAAGGCAATTGAGAATAGTTGCTCATCCGGGAAACTTTCACGCAATGGGATAGTCTCCTTGTCCACAGAAAGTCGGATCAAGTGATCCGCAACGGTGTTCTCAATTCCTTTCTTGTCTTTGATCTCAATATCAAACTCTTGCAAGAGTAAAATCCACCGTATGAGCCTTGGTTTCGCCTGTTTCTTTGTAAGCAAGTACTTAAGCGCTGCATGATCAGAAAAGACAACAACTTTTGTACCAATTAGATAAGAGCAAAAATTTTCTAAAGCAAAAGCAATGGATAATAACTTTTTTTCAGTGGTTGTGTAGTTTTGTTGGGCCTCATTTAACATTCTAGAAGCATAATAAATAGCATGAGGAAGCTTCCCCACACGTTGCCCAAGCACCGCACCAACCGCATAGTCACTTGCATCACACATGAGCTCAAAATGATTACTCCAATCCGGTGGTTTAATAATAGGGGCTGAAATCAAAAGTTCTTTCAAACGATTGAATGCCACCATACATTTTTCATCAAAGTTAAAAACCACATCTTTTTGCAATAAGTTACAAAGTGGTGATGCTATCTTGAAAAGTCCTTGATGAATCTACGATAGAAACCCGCATGACCAAGAAAAGAACGTATCTCCCTCACCGTAGTGGAGGGTTAGAGCATGAATAAGGTCTATCTTAGATTTATCGACTTCCAAGCCTTTAGAAGATATTATATGGCCTAAAACTATGCCATGAGTTACCATGAAATGGCACTTCTCCCAATTCAAAGACAAGATTTTTTCAACACATCGTTCAAGGATTAGAGACAAATTGTTCAAGCAAAGGTCAAATGAATCTCCAAAGACACTAAAGTCATCCATGAACACTTCAATTATGTTTTCAACATATTCCGAAAAGATACTTACCATACACCTTTGAAAGGTAGTTGGAGCATTGCATAAGCCAAAAGGCATCCTTCTATAAAGCAAAAGTACCGAAAGGACAAGTGAAAGTGGTTTTCTCTTGATCCTCCTACGCTATCACAATCTGATTATAACCCGAATAGCCATCAAGAAAGCAATAATAAGAGTGTCCAGCTAAACGTTCAAGCATTTGATCAATAAAAGGAAATGGAAAATGATCTTTCCTAGTGGTGGCATTCAATTTTCTATAATCAATACAAACCCTCCAACCGGTTTGCACACGAGTTTGGGACAAGTTCATTATTATCATTATCCACCACTGTCACACCTGATTTCTTTGGTACTACTTGTACCGGACTCACCCACTTGCTATCGGATATGGGGTAGATAACACCCACTTCCAAAAGCTTGAGTATCTCCTTTTTCACAACTTCCATCATGGGAGGGTTCAAACGACATTGTGCTTCCCTTGTAGGCTTTGCATCATCCTCCAAACGAATTTTGTGCATACAAACGACAGGGCTTATACCCTTGATATCGGCTATTGTCCATCCTATGGCCGTCTTGTACTTCCTTAGCACCCTTAGAAGTTTTTGCTCCCGTAAATCACTAAGCTCATTAGAAACAATCACAGTAACTCTTCATTATCACCCAAGTACAAGTACTTTAGGTGGTCGGAAGAGGTTTCAATTCTAAAATTGGAGATTTAATAATTGAAGGTACAAGCTTTTCATCACTGCATGGTAAAGAAATAAAAGAGATATTATGAGTTTCCGGGAATCCTTGTAGTGAATTAAGATCACCAAGGGCTTCCTTGACTTCATTACCACACTCTACACCATTATCCATGGATGTAGTTAACACGGTTTCCAAAGCATCATCACCATTTAATTCAAACATTTGTTGTGCCAATGTATCCATAACATCAATGGAGAAACAAGAGTGGACATCACTAGGATATCTCATCGTCTCGAAAATGTTGAAACGTATTGTTTCTCCATCAAACTCCATAATTAACGTTCCCTTATCCACATCAATTATGGTTTTCTCCGTTTTCATGAATGGACGCCCAAGTATCAATGGAAGACACGAGTCCGGTGAACCTTCATTCATCTCTAACACACAAAAAGTCACTGGAAATACAAGTTGATTAACCCGCACAAGAACATCCTCAACAATACCCATTGGGTAGACATTAGAGCGATCGGCTAATTGCAATACAATTTCAGCCTTTTTAAGAGGACCAAGATCAAGTGAATTATACATTGACGCAGGCATAACATTAACGGATGCACCTAAATCCAACATAGCTTTGTTAAATGTAGTGTTACCAATTGTGACGGGAATGTAAAAACTACCGGGATCCTTGCACTTAAGTGGGAGTTTGTGTTGTAAGATTGCCGAAGCATTCTCTCCCACACTAAGCACTTCATTACCTTTGAGCCTTTGCTTATTGGTACACAAGTCCTTCAACACCTTTGCATACTTTGGTACCTGCTTAATAGCATCAATGAGTGGTATGTTCACATGGATCTTCTTTAGAACGTCTAAAATCTCCTTTTCTAATTCCGCCTTCTTAGAACTTGCAAATCTGCGAGGAAAAGGTAAAGGAGGAACATAAGTAGAAACCGGAGTTTTAGAGTTAGGAATAGGTACCTCAGAAGTTTGGGGAGAATCCTCATTATTCTCCTCCAAAACAGGTTCCTTGGGTGTTTCCACCTTGCCCGAATCAATAACTTCGGGTTGCACAAGTTGTGTACCACTTCTCAACGTAATAGCATTGACACCCTCTTTTGGGTTAATAGGTTGAGAAGGGAGTTTCCCACTATTTTGTCCCTTCAATTGGTTCAACTCAATAGCCATGGAGCCCATTTGTGTTTGCAATTCCTTGATAGCACTCTTAGTTTCCTGTTGACTTTCTTTAAACATGGTAGAAATGCCTTGCATCATTGTTTGAAGCTTTGATTCAATATCGAACCTTGATTTTGCATTGATTGTTGTGCTTGTGGTTGCTTTGAAATTGTTGTCTCGGCTGGAATTATTGTTGTTGAGGTTTAAATCCACTCGGAAAGTTGAAGGTAGGTTGTTGAACCGCTCCTTGCTTGTTGGCATAGCTAAAATTGGGGTGATCTCTCCATCCCGAATTGTAAGTGTTACAGTAGGGATCATACCGTCTTTGTTGATTCGGAAAGATCGCATTAGCTTTCTCGACCTCATAAGTTTGAGAGGAACTTGGTATAACCGCGGATGCAACTTGTTGCATCATTGCCGACATGTTACCCATTTGTTGACGGTTCTCAACCTCGCTCACTTCATTCACTCTTCTTAGAAGCACATCCGAACCACGACTCAAAAATTGTTGGGAGTTTGCCGCCATGTTTTCAATCAACTCTCTACCTTGTGCCACCGTCTTGCTAACTAGTGCACCACCACCCGCAGCGTCAATAAGATTCCTATCACTTGATTGTAGTCCTTCATAGAAGTATTGGATGATCATAGCGTCACTGAATTGGTGGTGAGGGCAGCTTGCCACCAATCTCTTGTATCTTTCCCAACATTCATATAAGGATTCTCCCACGTTTTGCTTCATCCCACAAATCTCCTTTCGAATTTGAGTAGCCTTTGATGCAGGAAAATATCTCTCTAAAAAGAGTTTCTTCAACCCATTCCATGTCGTGACACTTCCTGGAGGTAAATAGTATAACCAATCCTTAGCACTATCCATCAAAGAGAAACGGAAAACTTTTAACATTGCACCATCCGCCTCAACATCCGCTGGAAGCATGGCCGTGACAATGGTGTGGAAGTCCATAAGATGTTTTTTTGGGTCTTCATTCACTATGCCATGGAATTTTGGTAATTCTCTAAGCAACCCCGGCTTTATCTCAAAAGTAGAGTTCGTTTGAATACACCCCTGTTGTGTATCAAGCCTATGAGAAGCCAAGTCCTTGAGTGAACGATTTGCATCACCCATTGTTTCTTCTTCTTCAACTTGTGGTTCGTCTACGAATGGAACCTCTTGTTCTCCTTCTATTTGTAACTCTTTTTCCACTTCTAACTCGTGATTTTCTGTTGTGTCTTGACTTGGTTGGAGTATTGTGCCTCTTCGAGTAGCTATCCCGCACCTTGGATAGTTCCAATCTTTAGAAGCCATGGATTAGGTACCTGAAAACAATTCTCCCAAACAAGTGAGAAACAAGACAAGAACCGAAAAGCAAAGATAAAAGCAGAAATTATAAAAAGAAATTAAAAACTTAATAACAAGTCGTATGCCTCCCCGACAACGGCGCCAAAATTTGATCGCTGTCGTAAACGTCAATAATAATTTCACTTTCTTACCCACTAAATTTAAATGAAGTAAGTACACGTAAGGAAGAGTTCGTTTCCCAGAGAGGCAATTGTTGTTATGCGATTTTCAGTTTCTAAGGTAACCAAGGGGGGATGTTTGTTGTTTTAACGAAATACTAAAGTAAAAATAAAATAGAGCAAAGAAAATAAATGGAATAATCAATAGAGAGAAGATATTGGTCACGGGATAGTATCATTCACAAACATGTATTTTCATCAATGATTAGAATTGGTATTTTAATCTCTTATTTACTAAAAGTCCTAGGATACCTTGATCGCAAGTATATCCCGCTAATTCCCCTGTTTTCATCACAACCACATTAAAATATGCATATGTGAATTCTTCCTAGAAAGCAACCTAAAGTGTAAGAGCACAATTAGATTTAACTCCCTAAAAGCAATAAGTTATATGGAATAAGACTAATCAATGCAAACGAATGTGTAAAAGCACTAATCGTTTTAACAAAAGTTATGATTCACTTGTGACTAGTAGGATATATCACTACAAGCACTACCCACAATTATGCTACTTAGAATCAGGGATAAACAACTTTTTCGTATTGAAAACCCTAATATAGCTCTAGAGATGAATGTAAATCGGATTGATTCCGGACTCAACCAAACAAACAATCAAATCATATAACACTATTAATTGTGAATCACAAACAATAAAATATTGAGACAAAACTAATTCATTGAATCATATAACATATTGAGAAATCAACTTTATCCCATAACCAATAATAATTGTTTAGCTACTCATAGCTATGGAGTTCATCATAAAAATATTAATTGAAAAGAAGAAGATGAACAAAAGCAAACCCTATAAGCGTAAAACAAAAACCTAGCTCTCCAAAGTTCCAAGAATAATATGTGATCCCAAAGTTGTAGAAAACTTTCCCTTTTATAGCTCTTCTTGTTCCAAAATTAGGTCAAGCCCTTTGGGTCCAATAGATAGAAAGTCCACCAAGCCCATGTGTGAGGAAAACCCATGTGAAAATATGACCCAAAAGAGGTCGACAGAAAACTGGTATTATGGCCGGAAATTGGCGGAATCCGGCAAGAAAGTATCTCGGAGTGACCGGCAAAGTCCACACCGTCACCGGTCAAACGAGTCAAATCGGTCGGGAGAGTCAGTAAGGTCAACTCGGGTCAAACCGACCGAGTCGGGTGTGAATCGAGTCGATTAAACTGTCCTATGCCATTGACCGGCATGATTTTGTGATGCACCATCCTTGTGCTTCACAACCGCCCTATCCAGCCATGATGGCTGCTCATACTGCACCACTCATAAAACCATCATTAAATCCATTATTTCAATCCCAGCTATGGCATTACACCGAGACTCAACACCATGAGCCCATAAAAATCATTACTTCCACCTGCAATCTTCCATCACAGTCGCACATCTTACCATCTACTTAGCTCCATCTTTCCCTTTAAAGCAGCAACAAAACTGCACCTGCAATCTCAGCTTCCATGTAACTCAATTCATCACTTACTCTACCTTGTCATTCATTACTACCACCGCAACTTCTCCGCTTCTTTCTTGTAATGCGCCTTCTCGACTCATCCCATAACTCCACAAAAATTCAATAACACTAGCACTCGATCGCCTTTTGCAATCAATCTACAAAACTACTTCCCGGCTTAGTCTCACCACCTCGCATCTTCTTCATCTCGCAACTACAAACGCAACTTCAATAGGCACGCACTTGCAGCTTGCACTTGCAACTTCACCAAACCCATTATGAAGTCATACATCATTGAACTCCTCAACTCCATTTGCTGCCAACATTTACTCCACCGAGAACCCAAGATTCAACTTCATACACTGTAATCTCAGCTCAATCTCCAGTCAAAGGAACCATCTGGCACTGCAGCCGCAACCCCAATAGAACCAACAATTCCACCTGAACTAGTAACAATCTTCATCTCTCGCAACCACATGCAATCATCTCCAGCCTTCACCTAAACATACATCTAAACAGCTCCACAGAACTACATCGAACTGGTTGCTCATGACTTCATTCATTGCTAAGAAAAATGCATACAAAGCAAACCCATTCACCCATTAATCCAAGACACTCATTCAATTGCATTCATTCACTGAAGTCAACAACATCAACAACTTCCCTTTCATCCTTGGCTGATTTTGTTGTAAAGCCAAACTTGATAAAAACCCATCTCCATTTATTCTCAGCTTCACTGCTATCATCAATGTCAATCCCAACAATTTCTTTGCATCAATGTGCAATTGCTCGAACATTCTCAAATTCATCAGTCTTCAATAGCAACACTCTCCCCAATTTAAGTTCAATAAATTTCTCAGACCACCACCAACAACAACTGTATCTCATTTCTGTAAATCAAATCGAACCCATTCTGCCATTTGCTTCAATTACAGCAGCAACTCATCACAAACTCCATTTCTTGGCAACATCAAACCCTAACTCTTTCTCGAATCGATTGCAACGAGTTTGGCTGATTTCTTCTCTCCATGAGCTATGAACGTTATCTCTTCCTCTGGTTTCAACTCGAGCTTAAACCCATCTTCAGTTCCTTCTAATTTTTCATCAATCTTCTTCTGCCATCAAATTAAACAGCAGATCCCCTATTTTCAATTCCGTCAAAACCCTAATTTAAGAAATTAGTTCTTTCTTCATTTGTTCTAACGATCATCTCCACCAGACTCATGAGATCTCATCTTTCCTTGCTTTGAATCAGCAACACAAACCAACTCGATCCACCAACAACATTGCTTCCATTTCCAATTTTCAGGTGAGACGTATTGAATGAAAGAGGAGAGAAATACTTGTCTGAGAAACATCTAGGCTTAATTGATTCCAACAACACAGATTTGCTGCAGGCACCCCACTTACGATATGGGCCACCGCAGTGATACTTGGCTTGTCAGTTTTGCGGAACCGACTGCCTATTCACTTCCTTTTGCACATATTCTTAGACGATTCCAGGTATCACCCGCTTGTGAATCGATCTTTGTGCCCTTTTACGCTCTAGATAGATGGTTTTTCCTTCTTTCGCTCCGAATGACTCCAAACTACCTAATCGACTCAAAAGCAAACATAAGATACATAATTTACACGACAATAGCAAAGAAAGCATAAATACTAGATATAAAATTAGGTGTTTTAGACACCTATCAATCCTCGACGTGTGATGCGGCAACTTGGATACAAGCAATTACCTAGATGCATGACAACCTCTACTGAAAGGCACATTCTTGATTTTTCTCGGTGCATGAAAAGTTCCACAAAGTTGAGGGTAGTGTATGATCCAACTCCAGAACCAACACATTAGAGGGATAGGGAACCACGTCGTTTGGTAGAATCTACTAATTGGGAGCTTGTGAACAACGGTGATGAAGCCGACCCACACTACATTCATGATTACTTGGAATGGTCACATCCTATTGTCGTGCGCCCGGAAGACGTCCAAGTCCCACCCCAGAAAAACCCACCCGTTCCAACTCCTATAAAGGCACCACCTACGATGACCAAACTTAATAAGACCGTTGGATTGCTAGTAAGTATTGTTAATTGCTTAGTCGTTTAATGTACACATAATCTTACATTAGCATATATATATATACTAATTATGTGTTGTATATATGAAACTAGCGGTGTTGGCTTGGCAAGTTGAAGAAGATGTTAGGTTGGAAGTACGAGGAGGGAGAGGTGCTATCCCTTGAATAAATGAAGGAAGTCGTGGAAAAGCTTGATAAAATTGAAGACCCAAGTGAAAGAGCTTTGTTTGGGGAAACAAGAAAGGCGCCCGTTTTCAAGAAGCAAAAGACCTAGTGATGAACTCTATAGTTGTGTTTCGTTATTTGGATGGTGGTTGTTATGTTTTGAACAATTTATAACTTGTTTTTGGTTGAACTCTTTAGTTGCTTAGTTTACTTTTTGTTTATGATACTTTGATGAAGAACATTTAGGCACGATTCAGTTGTTTGGTTTAAGTTGAACATGTTTAGATTTCTAGTAAAATGTTGTCTATGTAAGTTTTCTTTACACGAGAAGCGCCGGCATTCAAATGTTTAAGTTCCACAACATCGGTATTGGTTCCCATTAAAAGCAATTTAAATTCTATGCCGGCGCTTGTGCCTAAGATGGGAACAATTTCCTCTAAATCCATGCCGGGCACAATGGATGAAAATGACTATGTTTCTGTGTAGATTATGGATAGTTCCGGCATTAAAAGCAATTTAAATTCTATGTCGGCGCTTGTGCCGACACAGAACAATTTCCTCTAAATCCATGCCGGGCTCAATGGATGAAAATGACTATGTTTCTGTGTAGATTATGGGTAGTTCTGGCATTAAAAGCAATATAAATTCTATGTCAGAATTTCTACCGGCACGGAACAATTTTCTCTAAATCCATGCCGGCCACAATGAATGAAAATGACCATGTTTCTGTGTAGATTTTGGGTAGTTCCGGTATTAAAAGAATTATTCAATCGATGCCGCAATTGATTTTCTTACTCTTCCATAGTTTTGCATAATTCCGGCTTTGGTTTTTGATAAATATACTATGCCTAAGTTGATTATAAATAGGTTACTTAATGCTCTATTTATTTCATTCCTAGATAATCTATTACATTAGATTTCAAACTTTCAATTAAAATATACTAAAACATGGTAATGAAGCACTTTTGGTTTAAGATGATCTCCTATTTAGTAAGCCATCCCTTTTCAACAATTGCGGAACCTTTGAGCCTTTCGCGAATATCTTCGAAGACATCGTCTGGAATCTCGGTTTCAAGGAACATCTTCATTGGTTCATCTTCTCTTTCAACATATTCCTTTCCCTTCATAGCACCCATCACACCCATTAATAGGCTTGCATTGGCCCTTGTTTTCTCTTGATTCTGCTAGTTCAAAAGCTTTGTCAAACCATTGAAACTCATCGCACTTTGGGTAATTCAAACACCTTAGAAACATTCTTCCATTTTCAAAGCATCATCGCTTTTGCAATCCAAAACCTAGGCGTGTCCCATCACAAACCTCTACACTTTGAATAAATAAAAGGACAGTCCATGGCTAGATGAGAAGGTGACTTGCAAATTTGACACATGCAATGATGATTACGTAAGAGAAGATTATATTAGTTATGCATCATAGTAGTGAATATTTTAAGTGTCCATATATTGTTAGTAATGTTCAATCTACTTACTTTGCAAATAGAGCTTGATGATGAATCTCCCATCGCTTGTGAAGCTTTAACCGTGCTTGATTGATATATTTTTTGGTGCTTTCTTTCTTGAGAGAAGGATTTTTGTGATTTGGTGGGTACTTTGTGTAGATTTTTCCAAAGGAATTGGGTGGGGGTGGGGGGGTGGGGGGTGGGGTGGGGGGTGGGGGGTGGTGGGTGGGGGGGGGGTGTTATATAAAGATGAATCTCCAACGGTCTTATTTTTCAAAAAACTAGTCTTTTTTTTTTAAATTCAAAAAAACCGGCATAGTCGCGGTTATACATTCAATGCCGGTATAAGTTGCATATTTCTCTGTGAAGAAACTAACTAGTACCGGCATGAACTTATAAAGGTAAACTATACCGAAACCAGGTGTCAGCATGCTATGTCACATTTACTTCAATGCCGGCATTTGGGTGATTTCAAGAAAACTAGTCGTTGAGGTTTTTTCAAAAAGATCGCCGTGTGATGCGCCAACTTGGGTACAAATAGAAAAACTTACAAGTAAATCTGATGCCAAATTCTCTCCTGACTTTCCTCAATGCCTATCAAATGAACAATATACGTTGGTAGTTTAAAACCAACTCCTCTACTTGTACATTGGAATGAAAGGGAAGAACAACAATAAGTGTAGGACCATAATATCGCAACGTACAGGACTCGCGGGGTTAATAAACAACGATGTCGCGAGGCAGTCGCAGAGGGCTAAAATAAACGACGCAAAGAATAACGACAAAGTAGACATAAAGAAGACGTGAGATCTAGCGAGGGTTATGAAGTGTCGCGAGATTGAATAGTTGTACACCGGCGACACTTCGCGAGACATTCCCAGAAAATAAAGGATAGCATAGCTGTCATCCACTATGTATTACCCTATATAAAGGGTCGAGTGAGTCTGTTGTAAGGGTGGATCTTGGGAGAATTGTTAGGCAAGTCATTAGGAGAGAGAAAGTTTAGGAGTGTTTTACTTGCTAAGTGTAATTCTACTTTTCTTGTGTAGAACTCATGAAATTAATCAATAAACATTCTCAATTATGCAACTTTCAATGGACTAATTAACCAAAATATAGTGAGGGGTGTAGTGTGGGATTTCCTGCTACTACATATGCGCTAGAAACAAAGGGACCTAATCTTGTTGGTTTAGGAAAGAAAATCGCAATTAAAGTTGTTTAGATCAAGAAAATGAGAAAGGAAACTCTTAGATCGGATGAAGCAGAGAAAAAGATATGGTATACAAAGATGTATGAGAGTAATGGTTAACGAATTTCACGAGAATATCGTAGGAAGGATACACAAACGAGATTTTGAAGGAAAGAAGATTACAGATCGAGAAATAACGTCACCTTTGAAAGATTGGGAAAAGCAAGAGATAACATTCACGGCGGAGGAAATATCAAAAGAAAACTTGGATCACATGTCTCCATTGGTGATTGCAATAAACGTGTATAAGGAAGGAGAGAAACTGGAGAATACGATGAAAAGATGGGTAATGAATGGAGTTTTAATCGATACAGGGAGTCTGGTAAACATCATGTTCTATCACGCTTACAAAAAGATGGGCTATAAAGATGAAGATATGATTTTCGCGGCATACAATATTCAAGGTTTTGGTAAATCCATAACAAAAGTTAAAGGGGAGATAAAAATACGTATTCCGTTAGGAGGAATTGAAACACAAAACATTGAGTGTGGTGGATATGGAATCACCATATAACATGTTGCTAGGAAGACCATGGGTACATGCAATAAAAAGCCGTGGCGTCGACGCTCATCAACGTATCAAATTCCCTACACCAACCTAATCGCGAGATAGAGGGGACGCTACCAAAGGAAGAATATATTATCAAAATGAAGTAAAATGTTGCGAGGAACAAATAAACAAGCGAAAGGACATATCAAAATACCGCAAAAAGATGGTGAGGGAGGCTAAGAAAGAAGAAGAGTTCAGAGTTTACATGATCAAAGCGAAGGAAGGAAAAGGCATACCCAACAGACCTCTGGAGAAGAAAATGATCCCGCGACGGAACTGAAAGGACCAACCCCTATGGGAGAACCGAAGGCCGCACGTCGCGGAAAGCAAACTAAGGAAGTGAATGTTGGAACTAAGGAAGAACCTAAGATGCTAAGGGTTGGAACTAACATGGGAGCGGATGAAGAAGAAAGAACTGTTGGACTGTTGCGAGATTATAAAGATATATTCGCATGGGATATGGATGAAATGCCGGGTATAGATCCATCTAGCTTGTCACAAGTTGGAAATTGATAAAAATGTGAAGCCATTCAAACAAAGAATCGTAAAGATAGCAACAACATATCACCCTCGGATAAGAAGAGTTGCAAGATGTTGGACGCAGGAATCATTAGACAAGCAAAATATCCCGAATGGATAGCGAATATGGTTATAGTTCCAAAGAAGAACAAAGGAATAAGGATTTGCATTGATTTCACTGATTTAAATAAAGCTTGCCCTAAAGACAGTTTTCCATTGCCAGATATTCCCCAGCTAGTCGAATCATCAACAGGGAATGAAAGGGTATCCTCGCTGGATGGATACAAAGGTTACAATCGTATCCCACTCGCCAAGAGGACCAAGAGCATACCGCTTTCTTCGCTCCAAGAGGATTATACTCATATACTAAAATGCCATTCTTGGTTTGCGAATGCTTTGGAGCGACGTATCAAAGGATGGTAGAAGAGGTATTCGCAGAGTGGATACATAAAACACCTGGAAGTCTATGTAGATGACATGCTAGTAAAAAAAGTAAGAAGGCGTAAGATCACGTGCGAGACCCGAAAGAAATTTTTGAGCAAATGAGGCGTTTCAACATCAAAGTCAACCCAAAAATGTACCTTCGAGTTGCGTCTGGGAAATTCTTGGGTTACATTGATCAAAGGAAGGAATACACGTTGACCCGAGAAAGTAAAAGCAAGTTCATGACATGCCGACGCCTGGCGACAAGAAAAGATGTTCAAAAACTAAATGGATTGTTAGCATCACTAGGAAGGTTCATCTCATGGTCGTCTGATAAATGTAAACATTTTTTCAGTGTTCTAAAAAAGGGGTCGAAATTCGAATGGACGGACGAATGTGAAAGGGCTTTACAAGGAATTAAAGAGCATTTAATGGATATATCCATTATGCATATGCGTAACCTCGGGAGGAATTATTAATATATCTCGCGACTACTTCGCACGCCTTAAGTGCAGCTTTTATTGCGAACTGACGCAGAGTAGAGAAACCAATCTATTATATCAAGAAAACTTTTAATGCCGCAGAAAGAAATTATTCAAAGATTGAAAAATTAATCCTAGCGTTAGTCTATACGTCATTTAAACTTCGCATATATTTTCGTGCACATACTTGTGAGAGTGGTAACAAAGGTACCAATTGAGTCGAATGAAAAATTCAAAAAGATCAGAAGAATCGAAAGATGGAATGCTCAAATAAGTCATTGCAAACTCAAATATGAAATATTATCTTCAACCAAGTCACAGTGTCGCCGCAGACTTTCTCGCGCATTTCCCTTGAGGAAGATGAAGCAGGTGGATGAAATGATGGATGTAGAGGAAGAACATGGAGACCCAAAAGATTTGTTAATCGAGCCAAACCGGTGGGAAATATTAGTGGATGGATCATCAAATGGAGAAGGTAAAGGAGTGGGAATTGTTATGATTTCGCCTGAAGGCAATAAGTTAGCTTTTGCTTTTAGATTGGAATTTGAGTCTACCAATAATGAAACGGAATACGAAGCCATAATACATGCTTTACGATTTGCAATAGAAATGAAACTGGAGAGTGTGAGAATTACCAGCGACTCGCAATTGGCAATTCGTCGATAACGAAAAAGTATGCTACAAATGATCCATCCCTACGTAAATACAGAAGCTTGTAGAAGTATTGTCGGCACAGATACCGAAAATAAAATGGAGGCACATATCAAGAAGAGATAATGACTCAAGCAGACGCTTTTGCCTTTATATCAAGTATGATGACACCCAACTCATGAGGAATATCAAAATACAGACGTTATCGGCGCCATCAATTAATAAAGAAGAGGAACAAGAAGCAGATATAATGATGGTGGTAGATGAGACGCAAGGCTGCGAGGAAGATTGGAGAGTAGAACTTCACGCATACTTAATGAAAGGCGAGGTACCAAGGAATAGATTGGAAGCACACAAGTTAAAGAGCCGAGCAACAAATTATGAACTGCGAGATGGCGTGCTTTATCGGCGTTCTTTTGATGGACCTTCGCTTCGATGCCTAACAAGGAAAGAAGGAGAAACCATATCAAGATGCCGCATAGTGGAGATGCCTAAATCATAGCGGCGGAGATCTTTGGCATATAAAGCAAAGACGCAAGGATATTATTGGCCATATATGCATGAGGACGCGAGAGCGATAGCCGTACGCCGCGAAGATTGTCAAAGACACGGAAGAAGATACATGCACCAGAGCACAAGAAATTCTTCAAAAAGTGTGTGGCCTTTTGGAAAATGGGGTTTAGATATTGTGGGACCATTTTTACCAGAACTGACAAAGGAGATACCTAATTGTCGCAACGGATTATTTCACAAAATGGGCAAGAGGGTGAAAGCAGTCAAAGACATTCGTGATAAGGATGTTTTTACTTTCATATTCGAAAATATCATATGCAGATTTGGGATCCTCCGCAAATTGGTATCTCGATAATGGGAAGCAGCTTGAAGGACAAAATATAGAGTTGCTTTGCTCAATGCATTTCGAGATAAGATGTGGAAAATCGACTCCATTATATCCGCAAGCTAATGGCCAAGCGAGGCAACAAACAAAACAATTGCCGATATATTGAAGAAAAAATTGGAAGGACACAACAAAGGATGGTGCGAACAAGTACCCAATGCAAGTATGGGCCTATAATACAACTAGAAGAGAAGCCACAGGAATGTCCCCTTTTTGCCTAACTTATGGAGTTGAAGCGGTACTCCCAACAGAGGTCGTGATTCCGACAACCAAAAAAGAGGTCAGGGAGAAAAATCTTAGCGCAGGCAATATACTAATCAAGTTGGATGAATTGGAAGAAAAAAGGAGAAAAAGCCTTGCGACACATGGAGAATTATCAAATAAGACTAGCTAGAGAATATAACAAGCGTGTAAAAATACGTGAGTTCCAACTGGGCGACTTGGTGTTGCGAGAAACCCCAATATATCAACGTGAAAACGGAGGCAAGTCGGCAAGAAAATGGGATGGACCTTATATCATCAAAGAGGTAGTCTGACAGGCATATAGATTGATGGACCCCGGAAGGAAGAGATGTGGGGCAAAAATTGGATAGACCATGGAATAGGTTATATCTAAAGAAATATTATCCGTGATAACGAAAGATGACAAAATGAATTAAGATGAAGTACTTCTTCGCCGATATTTGCGACATTCAATAAAATGCGGGAGAATCCGCGAAGAAATCGCGATAAGAATAACGAAAAGTCATGAATAGCTTAACAAAACAACAAGAGATAAGGAATGATTAAATGAATGAATCGGCGAATATCTCGCATGACACAAAATAGCAAATGATGAAGAATGATTGACTAAAAAGAATGAATGAATGGGACGAACCTTTATGGCGTACACCCTAGTTCGCGAATTATATTTCGTAAGAGGCAAATGTAAGACCTAAAGTGCGTCATATAAGGGGGTATCTCTTAACATGGCTCGTGGAAGGTTACACCGCTCCCGAAACCTCCGGGTCATGCAGATTTGGGGCCCATGAAAGCCTATCCTGGGAGATACCTTGGATTCCCAACTATATATGTAGGTTATACCTCGGTTGGGCGACCGAGGGTCTCTTCCAAGGAGTCGGTGGATGCACAAGGCGCCGAGGTACACCTGGTTGAGCCGAGTGCCCGGATGGATGAACCTACCCCGGCCATTCTTGGCAAGTCTTGGCATGTGCTGCACTCGCCCGAAGAAAACTCCACTTAGGGTGCGGTCTCGTAACCATAAACCATATAGGTATAAGGGATAAGAGGCTGCGAAAACAACCGGTTGTTGTTAAGACCGGATGGGAGGAGCTAGTCTTGTATGGCCGATGTTTCGCCTCCTTGAAGGGGCAACCGGGAGATGATAAGGGCGACGCTCTCCATTAGGGGGTGTCAAAATGACGCAAATGTCATGAGGCTTTGTTTTCGCAAGGAGACTTAGGCTTGTCATATTTGTGCAATGATCCCGCAGAGGCAATAATACTAACGCGAGGGTAAGGCGAGATCAATGGGTCTTTACACGAAAGTGTGCGGACGTCCTGCGATTTCGTGGCGCACGACGGCAATGTCATGGGACTTTATGTTCGCAAGGATATCTAGGCCTGTCATATTGTCGCAACTAAAACATCCTGCGCAGAGGCAAAAATACTTGAAAAATGATAAGACAAGATCAATGGGTCTTTACATGCAAGTGTACGGACGTCCTGCGATTTTGTCGCCATAAAAGGTGGCAGGGGAAGACCTCTAATTAGGGAGGTCTAACTCGGAAGACCACACAAAATTGATAAGGCAAGGTCAATGAGCCATTGCATGAAAATGTAAAGGCGGTCACGATCTTGTCGCCACAAGAAGAGATAAAACAAAGATTACCAAAATGATAAAACGAGAAGAGTAGGTTTCTTCCCTCATGGAGATGCTCACGACCTTGTCGCAATACAAAATTCGACTTCAGCGAAGAATACAATGCAAAGATGATGATGACTAAGTAAAAATCATTTCATCAAAATGTAAGCGAATAAGCTTGCGAGATTATAGTTATAAATAAGAAGAAGAAAGTAAGAGGATTATCCAACAAGGGATTTAATTTTTCAAAACAAACAGACAGATTGTAGCAAGAGTTATCAAACAATTAATTCTCTACATCAATTTTATCGTCTTCACCAATTACTTTCTCACCACCACCTTCGCGACAATGGACGTTCTTCCGAGATATTTTCGGCATCTTTATTCTCGCCAATTGGTGGATTCTCATCGAAAACTTTTCACGATCTTTGTTGATAACTTCAATATTAGCGACGTCTTCGCCGCTTTCATAGTCATAATCACTATCCGGAGAATCGGGAACTTCATCATCACTTACTTCCAAAGGAGCGACGTGAATAGGATCAAGAGACTTGACAAAGAAATGTTATTCACAAGAACTTCCGCCTTTAGAGGAACTCGGCGTAGTAATGCCTTTTGACGATTCTTACTATCAATGTCCTTACAATGAGACATATAATCAAGTCTTCGCTCCGCACGGTCACGAACGAGCAAGATGCGAAGTGAGTAGTCCATTTTCCTTGCGAATTTTGGAATAATCAGACCTGAGGGTGGAAATAGTGGAGCGAAGCTTTCTCTCAGAATCGCATAACAAATACACAAAATCGTAGAAAATTCTTATCGAACATTATCGACATTTTCGTGGTAGTAAAGCATTCATGGAATAAACATATGAATTAAGATAGTCAAATAAATTGACTACCTTCCTTTGAGAAGAAAGATGTTGAATTAAAGTCTGCAAATTATTCCCCAGGCGGTCCATGACATCATCAAATGAATCTCCCACTAAACCTTTCAATCGAGAACGCAAATTCTTTTCATTGGAAACAAGTATGGAGTTCTCGTTCGCTGAGTAGAGTTGGATTTTTCTAAATTGACACATTGTTCTTGGAATTGCTTCGCTTTTACACTCAAAGTTATTCTACCTTGAATAAGTTTATCTCTCTCAGCATAATTACTTCCGGTTGGTTTTTCAAAGAATGATTGGCTTGCTCTTGGTCTTCACATAATTTTGGCAAACATCATACTCACAAGTAGCTCGCCACCTTATTCAACAGAGAACGTTTCTCTTGTGAAAGAGTTCGATTCTCATCCGATAAAGTTTGCAACTCCAAATCGATTTAGTCAAAGCATAAGAGAGGCGAGATAAATCATTACTTAACAAGTCTTGCTTTTTGCGATAAATTAAAGTTTTCTTTCGACAAGTTATTTATTTGATCAGCTGCATAAGTGTGAAGATTATCTAAGAGACTATATTGCTCCATCCAACCATCTCTCTCAACTCGAACTTCTTCAACAATGGACTCCATCTGATATATCTCCATTATTCGTTTCTGGTTTAATGCTTGGAGAACGAACAGGGAGTTTGAGATGCAAAAAAAAAAAAAAAAAAAAAAAAAGAAAAAGTGGCGAGAACATACCTTTTAATTCTTCATTCTTCTTGCGAAGGTTATCACGATCTAGCGAGATGTTTTGATTTTCAAGGTGAAGATTATTACACTTCGCAGTCATAGCTTGGAGATCATCCTTCAGCTTATTAACTTCTTGAATCAAAGAAGCTTGCGAGGTTCTGTCAGGACCAAGGTGCTTACTTAAAATCTGGCAAACATGAGATTTGATAGGATCAAAGGTCTGTTTGGCATCACTCACGAGATCGAAAAGAACCTTAAAGGCCACATCTATCCCCTCCAAATTTTCTCAGCTTAGAGGAATTTGTTCAAACAAAGAAGATGAGTCGTCCTTTGTCAAAGGAATCTCGTGAGAAGAGGAAGTTTCAGGAAGAGGAATGGCAAGGACATTGGTAACAGGAGGAAGTATGGGATCGTCTGTAGTAGGGGAATTATGAGGAACTTGGTCTATGCGGAGTTGAGGCATAGAAGCATTATCGCAAGTAATGATATCATGAAAGAGGCATGAAACTATCCTGCAAGATTTCGCGAGAAGGAGAAGAAGGTTTGAAAGAAGGAAATGGAACACCGGGAGTAACAGACTTGGGTTGGCGAAGCCTTTTAGGAGTTCAGCGCGATTTCCATCATCCTGCGAGTAACAAGTTAAGTAAGAAACAGAGGCAACAATGTATTGCTCATAAAAGGAAATATTTCTTAAATACCTTGTCACTCGCAGCTTTCTTTTATGAACTATAGATTTTGTTCGCGAAGTAGGCTTTGGTGCGTAGGAGATTCTTGTTGCGAAGAGGGTTAGATGGCGAGCCCAAAGAAAGAAAAGGGTCCTTCACAAAAATCTGGTTTTGGGTTGGTTCTTGCTAAACAACAATGGCGTAAAAGAACTATAAAGTTAAGCATACCAAAGTGTGATTTCAACAAGAAAAACTAACTTCAAAGCAATTAACCACAAGATCAAATTAGATATGGCAAGATTAACAAACCCTGGACGCCATGAGAATGACAACCGATAAGAAGTAGCGAGAAGAAGAGAAGAAGATGAAGAAGGAAAACAAAGAGGGCAAATACTTGCGTATGATTGCAGAAACGATGAAGAAGAGGAAAGCTTGCATTACGATGAAGAAGATGAAAGGGAAAAAGAAATTTCTTCACAAAGAACACTTCTATAAATAGATGAGAAAAAGATATTACGACCGGATAACATTAAATGCGCCTTAAAAGAGGCAAATATAGACACGTGTTAACGGTCATTACCCAAATTCAAGGAAACCTGACGAAAAGAAATTTAGCAGAATTCAAATATATGGCATATTTCCTAATAGGCGAGAAGAGCTTGCGAAACTGATTATTCTCTGTAACACATGAGGCAAGAAATGACACTTCGAATATAGGAGCTTGAATTTCGCAAAAGAATAGAGGCAAGTACGTACTTTTCAAGTCCAAAGTATTCTTTCGCTCGTTCCTTCATCAGCGAAGACCAAAGATTATTACAACAACAGATTTTTCCTTAAAAATCGCTCTTCAAGCAATATTCAAGGAAAAAGAGGCAAGATGTAGGACCATAATATCGCAACGCACAGGACTCGCGGGGTTAATAAACAACGATGTCGCGAGGCAGTCGCAGAGGGCTAAAATAAACGACGCAAAGAATAACGACAGGCGAGACATAAAGAAGACGTGAGATCTAGCGAGGGTTATGAAGTGTCGCGAGATTGAATAGTTGTACACTGGCGACACTTCGCGAGACATTCCCGAAAATAAAGGATAGCATAGCTGTCATCCACTATGTATTACCCTATATAAAGGGTCGAGTGAGTCTGTTGTAAGGGTGGATCTTGGGAGAATTGTTAGGCAAGTCATTAGGAGAGAGAAAGTTTAGGAGTGTTTTACTTGCTAAGTGTAATTCTACTTTTCTTGTGTAGAACTCATGAAATTAATCAATAAACATTCTCAATTATGCAACTTTCAATGGACTAATTAACCAAAATATAGTGAGGGGTGTAGTGTGGGATTTCCTGCTACTACAATAAGTGTTGGATAGGGTTGGATGGTAATTGGCGGAAAACGATTATGAGCGGAACCAAGCTTCCTCAGAGGTCATTCGAGGTACTCCCATTCTTATATTGTACGCCCGGCCACCGAAATAGTGCCTCTACAAGCAGAATCTCCCTCCACAACTCCTGAAAAACCTACTCTACCCGTACTTCAAAAGACCCTCCTTTTGTTGGTACGTAATTCTGGTTCACTTCCTATTATTTGAATGTATATCTATAAACTTATAAAAGTTAACATGCTAATGGAAAAACATGACAACAACGTTCGCGACTTTTGAAATTGGGAGAGTGGTTTAAATGCAAGAACAAGAAAGGAGAGGTGCTGACCCCGGCAGAAATGAAGACAATCGAGGAAAAGATAGACAAAATTGAAGATCCAAATGCAAAGGACTTGTGGCAGGAAAGGAAGAAGAGGGTTCACAAGAAGCCAAGGACCGATTGATCTAAGATGTTTGTTAATGTTTCTTTTATAGTATTAGATATGTCTTTGAACAATCTACTGTCGGTTTATGTTTATTTGTGTGTCTTGCTAAACTTTGAACATCTTTGTTTCATTTGTTTTCGGTTTGGAACATCTTAACTTTACATATGGTTTGTTAAACAATCTAGTCTTTGCTTATGTTATTTTATGTGTCTTGCTAAACTTTGGAGATGTTGATTTCATTTGTTTTTGGCTTAGAACATAATATATTGGTTAATCTATGTCAAACATTGCAATTTTTATGTTTTTTTCCTCAGAACTGGCACGGTCGAAATTTTAAAAACAATGCCGGAACCCTGATTTATTTTCAGACTAATGGAATTTATATTTACGTCTTGGATACGCTTTTATTGATAATGCCGGTACTCTTTCTTTTCCTTACACATAATTGATCTGTGTATAATTCCGGCATTGTTAGGAAGTTATTTTTAATGCCGGAACTTAAACTAATATCTCTGTGAAATTATGGTGATTTCCCGGCATAAAAGAGAAGAGCCTTTCTAAGCCGGAATCAATTCCGGCATTGCAAAGTTTGAATTAAATCATGATGGTACGTACATAGCATATGGTTTAATGATTACAATTCAAACTTCCAAAAAAACAAAAGGTTGCTGATGAGATTTTTTTGATTGTCGTTGTTGTAGTAATTAAGATTCGAACTCTAAGACTTGTGAAGATTAAATTTAAGGATTTAATGAAAATAATAAAAGAGAGAGTTACTGGGACTAGGATTCCATCGAGTTCATATCATAAGGCTCAATTATTTATTCTCAACAATTATTGCTCAATAAATAAAATAACATCGACTCTTATTTTTGCCAAGGTAGATTCTCAAAATATTAGTTATAAATCGTAAGCATGGGACATCAAACATCTAAGCAAGCATGACCCATCAAATAAAATAATAACTAATTAATTCAAACCATAATTCTATTTTAATTAGTGCAAAAGTCATATGGAAAATAAAATAAATTCACCCATGTATGAAGTTCGGCTTCCTCCGTCGACCCAGTGTCGGGGTTTAATTTCTCTTAATGAAAACACACTCAAAAATATAATTCATAACTCAAATGGTGTTTGTATTGAAGAAAACTAATAATACAATGAATCTGCAACGATGTATCGGTGTTACAGAAGTCGCCGTTACAAAAGTTGTTGCAAATTCAAAACAAGTGTGCCAAACTCGACCATTCACGAGTTCTCATTTATAAACGACGCTTCTCTCGACAGTCGAGAGGCGTCAAATGTTCTTCTTCTTCTTCTCTGCAGCAACAGAGAAATCTGCTCTGCAACCCTCTGTTCTTCTCCCCAACTCTCGATTTTTCTAAAACATCCCAGTACCTCTTTTATACTCTTTAGTGCCTTCAAATCTTCACAATAACTCCAAGAAATATCCATTAACGAATTTTATCCTCGGGAATATTTTCTACTGAAGTTACGTAATTATTTCCTTCTTTACCTTGTTCACGTGTCAGTTTAAGCTCTACACACTCCAAACTCGTCTAAAATGAGGATTACAATGCGCAAAACTCGCTGCAGTACACAAAACATTTCAACTAACTTGTGGCAGTAACATGAATTTGTTTCTTCTCATGCGTCTCTGCTTGGCCTTTCAAAGCTTCTACGATAGAAGTAAATCTTCATAGAATATCTCTTTCCTCAATCCATCCACGTACATCCCATTTAAATCCGATAATATCTTCGAATAAATATTCTTCCCCTGTTTTGTCTCAATCCACGATTCCTTCCTTTATCTCCAAACCAACCGTATTACCACCCCTGTTTTGTCTTAACAAGTCCGGACATGTCCAAATCCAACCAAAAATCCGATAAACTCTCCACCTAAATCAATCCAGAAAACCGCGCAGGAAGAAAATTTATTTTCCCGCCAAAATGTTGTAACTCGTGAGGAAGATGAGGAGTGACCTTAGCGAAGTCTGAGGTGCCGATAGCAGAGAGGTGCCCCTTATCAACTGGTTTCCCCTTATCCAATGCGGGAGTCCGCTTAACAAATGCACTCCGAGGGGGGCCTTTAACAACTTTTCGAGCTGATTTTTCCAAAAATATTTATTAAACAAAAACACCTACAAACAAGTTTATTAGTGATAAAATGATTCTCAGCTAATGTATTTATGGGTGAAAATGCGTCGCACTTTCGTGCTTATCAGTTGCGTATTAGTGAACCACATATATCCAAATTACTCATCATCGCTTCCACACGTATTAAGTTGAATCTCCTCCTCTTGAAGAGGTTTCTTTGATAAGGCCAACGCATCCCATAATTGGTGATTCTCCTCATACAATGCCATCCATCCCTTCCAGATATTGGGATCTAGATCCTTGTTTTTAACCATCCCACAAACAGGTGGCAATGGACAATTGTCCTTGAGTTTTGGAATAACGAAATGATTACCGTTCGTGACGGGAAGTTGGTAATATGGCGTTCGTGAACGGTAATCATTTCGTTATTCCAAAACTCATCTAGATCCTTGTAGAGATTGCAGAGGATGGTTTGTATATAATTAAGTTAATCCTTATACAACGTCATATTACCAACTTTTAGCTTAATTATATCCAAACCATCCTCTGCAATCTCTACACTCCCAATGTCTTCGGTATGTGACGGGAGATTATACTTCCTTGGCTTACCCCTTCGCCTTGGAACCGAAACTACATCAACCTTGGTCGTGCCTATGAAGTTTTCACCTTGATGTAGCTTCCTTATTTGGCCTTCCCTTTTTGTTTGGCACCGCCGCCTCATGACCTTGTTGTTCTTGGTAGCTTAATGTTGGTACCTTTGGCGGCCTACCACTTTTCTTTGGAACCTCCGATACATCGACTATGGGTGTGGCTTCGGAATGCTCACCTTGTTGTTCTTGGTAGCTTAATGTTGGTACCTTTGGCGGCCTACCCCTTTTCTTTGGAACCTCCGATACACCGACTATGTGTGTGGCTTCGGAACGCTCACCTTTTTGTTCTTGGTAGCTTAATGTTGGTACCTTTGGCGGCCTACCCATTTTATTTGGAACCTCCGATACATCGACTAAGGGTGTGTCTTCGGAATGCTCACCTTGTTGTTCTTGGTATCTTGACGTTGTTACCTTTGCCGGCCTCCCCCTTTTTTTTGGAACCTCCGATACATCGGCTTTTGGTGTGGATACGTAACCCGTCGTTTGTTGTTGACTTGATAGCGGATCCTTCCTCGTCCTACCTTTTTTGTTTGTAACCGGCGCTTCATCGAATCTTGCTTCCGAAATATCACTTGCGGATAGGTCTCGTTTCTTAGTTGCCGCGAGTTCTTCTTCACGTCGAGTCATTTCTTTTAATTCTTCCTATATTTTCTCCTTGCAATTTTAGTTTGTGGTCTACCGGGAGGATCCCCCTTTCTTGGCTCTTCACTTTTTGTTATCCATGGCCGTGTAATTAGCTTTAGTTGGCTCAACAAGACTTGCCGGCTAGCCGAGTTGCCACGTGAGTAAGCTTCGAAGAATTACTTTGCTTCGTTCATATCCCATGGTGATTGTCCGGGATCTCCCGAAGGGGGAGGTTCGAAAGATAGTTGCTTCCAAAACGGATCAATAACCCCAATAGGTATCACTTCTTCATACTTCACAAGCATATGACGACACGGAAGCCCCAATGAAGACATGTCGGGACAAATACACACATCACCCGGTTTTCCATAGTTTTTCTCATATTGCATTTCTCTCATTATATGTTTTATTTCCCAATGAGAGACGTTGAATTCTATTCCTTGGATCATCTTACCATATTGAAGAAATTGAGTCATCCTTTCCATTGAGCTTTTCTCAAAAGCCTTCTTGATCCTATCGATATCAGCCTTAAAGTATTGCTTCATTGCCTCAGTGACCGTAATCACGTTGCCTTGGCCGGACTGGATGAGATCTTTAAATCTCCCATGAGTGGCTTTCGCTGCACTGGTTGCTTCAGTTTTGAAGTGTCTATACCGGTTTGTCCATGCACGCACAAATTTTTCCTTGTACTTATCCAACAATTTATCACGACAATATGAGACGGCACTTGGATACACTTCGTTATATTTGGCACTAAACATGTTCAATCTCTTTTCATATATATCCTCGGTAAGAGACCAATAAACTTTCTCCCAATCCTTTAGAAATTCCAACCACTTTTTATGATTTTCATCGTGTTCTTTGTCCACTCGCTCTTTAATTTTTCCTCTTTCATCTTCTTCTTCTTCGGGTGATAGTTTCTTCTTGCGAACATCTTCCTCTAGTTGACCAATCATTATCTTCTTAATATCCTCCTTAGAGGGTTCAAACAAAGCATGACAATGTTTTGTCACATTTTTACCTATATGATACGTACATAGGAAATTTTGTGCATCCGAAATACGTCGGATATAGCACCCATTAGTGCGTCATCCTGATCGGTTACGATGACCCTCGGAAATTGATTTTCCGGAACAATAATTTCAATTGTCGTAATGCCCAATGATAATTGTAATTCCTATCGTTTTCCATTAAACACCAAGACAATGTGAATGTTACCTTGTCCGATGTTTGCCCCACGATATTGAACAACGTCATGTTGTATTTGTTTGTCTTGTAGGTGCAATCCATCATAAGAACACCACAACATGTATGAGCCAATTGTGAAAGCAAAGGATGCGCAATGAATATTTGAAGGGGTTTGTTGTCCGGTCCTATTTTAATGATACGCGTGTAGTTGTGATCCCAAACTATCTTCTCAAATTCTTGCATAACGGTCCTCCCTTCCCATTCCACCCTTCTAATGGTTGCTTGTGCGCTATAAATTGTACTTAGACAAGAAACGTTCGATCATCCTTTTCCTTGAAGCCTCCGAGAATCACTCATGGTTTGATACATGCTTTGGTCATTATCTTTACATCCTCGAATTCATGAGGTTTTAGCTTCGCAACTAGGGAGTGACCAACAAAATCTTTCGGATCCCGGTGGTTATGTTGGCCAAACCACACCGTACAATCCCATTCCTTTTCTTTGTCTCTTATATATAATACAAGCTTAAACGGGAAATTATCCTTCCTCGTACGAGTCTTGTATACCCTATTAGTCTTCTTTGGATATACATAACCCTTTCTATTATGGATATCCTTCTTCTTGTATTGCCCACTTCTCTCGCAAACCATTTCAAAACGATTATCTGAACGTTGGGTATTTCTCACCAACACACACATGTTTTTAAGAGCCGTCTATTTTGCCCAAGCAATTGCTTCATCTGGAGATTTTATTCCCTAGATTAGAGCAACAATGGAAGATTATAAGGTTCATTACAAGCAATCCCCACATAAAGTTCTAAAAACTAGGTGAAAAGTATTATTTGGTAACATACTGGAGGCATTTTATAGCATTCGGACGTATCCGGACCAAACGGTTTGGAATTTGTTGGATCAATGTATGTCACAATCTAAGGAATGAATGAAAAGAAAATTGAATTAGTTCAAAAAAAAAAATTACTATGCCCGGGTACTATTTCCGGCATGCTCGACGATAGTTCCGCCAAAACAACCAAAGCCGGAAACAAGTGTCGGCATTCCATAATAATGTTCCGGCATTTTGGAAATGCACCTGAAAAAGAGGAACTAATTTTAAACAGTACCGGCATTGTATTTTCTTGCACATCAATGCCGGGATACGCAATACCGGCATGCTCGTTACACAAGGTTCAAAGCGGAAATGGGAGCCGTATGCTCGATATGTAAGGTTTCAAGCCGAAATTCTTAGCTTGGTTTTGTCCATATTTCAAAGTCCACGCCGGTATACGCTGCCGGCGTGCTCGATAATTTATATGCCACTCCGGCATTTAAGTTCAAAAATCTTTAACTCCTGGATGTTTTTCTTGCGGTACTGGCATGGTAAAGTTAGGAGTGAACCATGCCGGTTTGGATATTCCATGGAATATTCGGTGGTAGGTAAAAAGTTAACTGCGTGCCGACATGGATTTGCTTAGTTGAAGACCACGCCGGCATTTGTCTCAAAATGGGGGATAATGTAAGCCGGCATGGAAACAATATGAATACCATGCCGGTTCTAGCGGTGTCGGCGTGGTATTCATACTACGAGTATGCCGGCACCAAGCTTTTTCAGAGAAAAAATGGCGGTTTCAAAAAAAATAATAATCAAATTTTCCACCTCTTAGCAACATTACGTATGTGTTGGGGATGCTTGTATGTTGAACTTGTTTACTTTCTTGGGTTGGTTCTTCAAAAAACACTTCATGCTCACGAAAATCAAGATCCAAGGGTGTTGGTTCATCATATAATTCCAATTGTGAGTTGTTATCATTAACCAAGATTGAAGATATGATTGTTGTTGTAGTTGAGCTAAAGATTCAAGACCGTGCAATTCTCTCCTCACAATCGTCTTCCATTTTCACAAAAAAATTCCACTCAATTTTTTTTCCCTCCTTCTACTCTCACCTCACTCACACAAATTCAAATAAAAATACACACTAATCTATCCCCAAATACTTAAGATTTTACTAATTATTATTAATCACATGATTAGTGAGGGCTAGATTAGGAATTAAAAAAATAATTACACAAGGGGTGACCCAGATTTGATATATGGATCCAATTTTTATCACGTAGCTATATCCCCCAATTAATTTTGATATCCCCAATTGCGCGTTCTAAAATAAACAAATAAGACTGGGAAGTACGGGTTACGCAAAGAGCTGGTGTTTTAGAGAATGTTTACAGAGAAATAAATGGTCGAGTGGCCTGTAATAGGCATTTACGTCAGCCACGATTGGCAGTAATGTGTTCTTTTTTCAATATATGACACCATTGGCAATAATAAAATGAGCAAAAATCTTTTCAGCTGAGCAAAAACGATAGAAACATGCATGGAACGTCTCAAGAATGTGCATCTCATTACCATCTTTTCATGATCATATGTACACTAGCCTGAATTCATCCAGAAAGGCTACCTTTGTTTGTTTAAAGCATGTACCTTGTAACGGATATGTGGTTGAGCCACATCCCAAGATGCATGTTAAGATCACTCGACATCTTAGACCATTTTTAATGGCCGTTTGATGATACAACAGTTCTAGTATGAATGAATTAAGTTGTGACTTCCATTTTCCCAAAAACTTTGTTGTCTGTGCTGCTGTAATGCCATATGCTTATTAGTACGGGAAGTGCGTGTCATGTCATTATCAGATGAAATGTCTGTTAAATTGTTAAATTGTTATGTTCGTTTTGTTGCCCATTATCAGATGAAATGTCTGTTTAATTAACATTCTTAATTAAAGCTTTATGTAGGTAGTAGATTCATCCTGATATTACCCGAAAGGTGGCTGCAGAAACTGGAGAGAGGAAAAGGAAACTCAATTTAGATTGTTGCAGAGTTTTCAAAAATCCAACGAATACTTGCAAGACGTTTTGGCGGTCTAACGTTTCCTTTAGAGCTAGTATGAATACTTGCATGAATGATTGTCCCCTGGAATGCCCGACTTTTGTCCCCTGGAGTATGCTCTTTGCAGTTTGTGGTGTTACTCCAAAAAAAAAATTATGTTTCCATGCTAACTTGTCACCTTTTGAATTAATCAAATAGAAGAGTTTTCTATCCAAACGCCCTCTTAATATGAGTCCAATTTTGTGCACACTCCCTTAAAGAGTGTGCACGTAACAAATCAATGCTATTGGTCGGTTCAAACGGACAGTTATCTAATATTTTGATTTCTTATTTTTGGTTTTTAATAAAAATTGGAATCTATAAACGGCAAGTATGAGCCGCCTTTAAGGGGAGAACAAATCTGATGGAAATTTTCTTTTTTGTTTCTTCACAAGAAAATGAAATGATTTATCCTTACATTTTGTGTTGTTGAGATTGAAGAAGATTAATTTCTAGATTTTCATTCACGTGCATCTAATTTGGTGAGTTTTAAAACTATTTAATTGATAAGAATATGACCAGATCAATAACAGGAAGAACATTTTCCGGAATGCTGTAGTTTCAGATTGCCCAAAAGAGTTCTGGAATCTAAGTTATTAAATTCTGAAAAGCTATTCATGAGTCCATGTTGTGATCATATAGAACTGGAAGTACCTACGAACGATGATGGATTGAAGGGGTAAGAAATATTCTAATGGAACTGGTTTTGACTTTGAGAGAAAGAAAGTAAAAGGTGAATAGTAGGTAGCCTAGCGCTGATGATCATCAAGGTGAAATGAAGTATTGGACTCCATAACAAATATGCTTGCCATGTTTGATCAAGTATTGAGAATCAAAGAAGCTCTTTCATCTGCATATTTCCTTTTACGATATATATGACAATAAATATGCTTGCCATTTTTAAGATCACAATATATTAAAAAATAACGAAATAAATCTAGATATTATTATTAGATAACTGTCCGTTTGAACCAGCCAATAGTATTGATTTGTTACGTGCACACTAGGGAACTTACACAAAAGTGTGACTGATAAGTGGGTTTCTTCCAAAACTATAACCAATTTGAAATTTGTTCCAAAAGTGTGACCATGACCGGTCAACGGACAAGTATGCCCCGGTCTTTTCTGTAAATACCAGATTTTGTCCTAAAAGTACGCTTCATATGTAGACATCCGATTTTTTTATTATTTTTTTATTTTTTTTATATAATATTATGGTAAGTTTATTTTTGACTGCGACCCCACCATTTTTTTACCGATGCCACGTGGATGTGTAGTAAGGATATGTAGACATCCATTAGCTAGGCTTAATATGATGTTTGATATGTGTACACACCCATGTTTCTTTCTTCTACACATCTAACACTAATCATAATTAACAAAAGATTAATCATAATAACAAAAAGATTAATTATAATTACAGAAAGATTATACGGTATTGTATAAGAATAAATGATTATACAAGAATTATACGGGATTAAAGAAGAATTATTAGGCTAATGGTGACATTAATTTAATCTGGGGTTTCACTTCTATATCTTGACTTGCTCTCCACGAACACACCACACACCTTCGTTATCTTCGACTTTCTCCCACATATCTTCGACTTGACTCTTCCTTTTTCCTAAAGTGAAGCTCATCTATAAGATCTACATATCGGGTATGGGAAATCCGTTTTCCGAAAATCATAATAATGTTTGATTTTGTAAACCCTAGAAATTTGATTTCTATTTTTTTTAGATTTTGAACTCCATGTAGATCGAAAATATGTTCTTATCGGAAATTAGGGTTCTCCATATAGATCGAAAATAAGCCATGTTAGGTTATGATATAGTTGATTGTGGTATTTTGTCGATATTGATTTTGCTTTAACAAATGATGATAATGTAAAATTGGATAAAATTTTTCATTTTGATTTCATGAAATAGGTTTCAAATAGGGGTTAATAGGGAGTTTCTTAGTGGGTTGGAGTACGAATTTCGATTGCAAATGCTACTTTTTTGATTTTGGTAGTGCGGGTTTTAAAGATGATTTAAGCGAAGAGTTAGATTAATATCATTGTGGATCGCCGTGTTAGTCGGTCTCCAAAATGTCAGCCTCAATTTGCAAGCACGATTCTGCAGTAGTGAGAAAATGAATTTGGGTTATCTTCAGTTCACTATGAAATTTTGTTCAAGTAGTTATTCAACACCCTTTTTGTTGCACCCTTTTCTGTAATTACCATTGAAGTAGTTATTGAAGCCATATCTACTTATTCAAATGGAGGCCCTTCTGGGGTACTAGTCGTCTCATAATTTGGAGTGGCACATGGCAAAAAGAAAAAGCGGTCGCCAACTTGTGTTTTTAGTGCCATTAGCAAGACCAATTCATTGAATTTGCGTTCCTTCGATGCAATTTTCACTTTTCTCAGTATATTCAGGATATTGTAAGGGTTGTAATGATTTTTTATATGTTTCATTACGGTGTTTTTGTTTGATGCCTGATATGAAAGTCCATGTGCACTACAATGGATATTGGGTACGGAGAAGCGTGAATTTATGCATATACCTGGGTTCATTTACAATATCTGGTTTTCCGAAATGTTTACTCGAGAGGATATAAAGAAGCAAGTAGCGGGTCTACAGTTTTTGAGCGGGGACCTGATTTCAAGTCTATGGTCCAGTTACGGTTCCGATTCTGAGGGTGTAGACAACGGATATTGATTACCTGGGACAAGAAACCTTGAACTCTTATGTGGAGGAAGCACCAGGAGTTCCATCTTTTTCGTAATAAAGCATCTCGGAAAGAGGCATCTCCATAAAATAACAACGATCGTACTCCCACAACTCCCTTTACCAAGAATGTTACTCAAGGGTGTTCAACCTGGGAATACACCTTCAACCCCATTATCTCCTACCAGCGGTAGCAGAGTGAATTCCTCGATCAATGATAACTCCAAAGATTGTATGGCGGCACCACACAAGTCATCTTGGCAAAGTGGTAATAATTTTATCTACGCTTCTCCCTCTAATTGTTATCTTTGATATCATTTCCAAATCTACGTATCCCAACTGTGGATCTTACCGTATTTTCCTTGTAAAGAACACTCATAACTTTGTTATGTTGCTTACATAACTTGGTAATAGCTAGCAATCTGTGTATATATTTTTACACACGACACTAAAATATGTCATGCCAAAGATGTATTCATACATTATCTAGTCTCACTAATCTCTATTGTGTTTATCTATTTCCTCTTGTGGAGGTGAATATGTTTCCAAAGCTAGGAGAAGCCTTGAATCAACTTGGGACACACCATTTGCCATCGAGTTACCCCGCCCACATGATGCTCCGTCTAATCCAAAACACATGCGGATTTCTCCACCTCCCGAAACCTACTGGAAATTGCGGTGGTATGAGGCGTGTGAGAATCAAAGATTCAAAACCAAGGATCACCGAAACTGGTTGTTGGGTTGGTCCAAATACTAGACTTTTTGAGGCCGAGGTTTCGGTGAGTAGGCTACATTCTATGCGCTTCGTATGTAAGGATCCCACAAAGCGGTCGAGGTGTGGGATGTGTGGGCAAGATGACTGCCAGCCCTTGCAGTGGGTAATCACTAAAGTCACAGACTCCACACACTTGTTGTAGAGAGGACAACTTGGACCCTTTTCGGGGGAAAAAGCAAAGGCTCGTGCAATGGCCAAACTCTTGAGGAAGAAATGGGCCGAGGTGTGAAGGCGTGTGTATACACCCAAACAAGCGATGCAAGACATGTGAGAGATCATGGTATCACCATCACTTACGCACATCTCCCAGTTTGTAAGAGGGAAACTGAAGCGGTTGGGGTTCTCCCGACGATTCATACCAATCTTGTGGGTTACAACCACATGCTTGAACTACACAACAAAGGCACAAAACGACGATTCATACAAATACGGATGATCAATTTATGTATTATTTTTTTTTAACGCCCGGGTGCATGTCTACATGGATTCAAAACTTGGTGTGACCCCCGCATTTGCTGTGGATGGTACGCATCTCTCTGGGACGGCTATGGAACTCTACTTTCGAAAGTTGCGTTTGACGTTAATAATCAAATGTTCCCTATTGCGTTTGCCATTGTTGATTAAGAGAATAAGGAATCTGTGAATGGTTCATGCAACGATTATTCGATGCGCTTGGTAAAGACTTTTCATCAAGAGAGGATCTAGTTGTGTGTCTGGACGGATACGCAAAGCATCGAACACGGGGTTTCAACAAAGTGTTTACCAAGGCATCTCATGTTTAATAGCTACCATCTTAAAGGTATTTAGCAACAACACTTTACGATCGAGTTACATTTGTTATAAACTCATCTCCCTTAACCCTTGAGCTTATCTTTATCTTTATGTAGCACTAGCCTTTGGCTAGTCTCAAGAGCATATTACATTGAGGGCATATTCAATACTTGGTTGATTGATTGTCATTTTCTCACAATGCGAGAGAATATCGAGCGAAGTATCACAATGCCATGCAATGCTACGACGTTTATGAACGCAGATGTTGGCATACACCATTGATGATTACTCAAGGCTATGAAAGAAGTCAAAAATATCCGAAGGTTTTAGCCTTTGTACGGGATGTTTCGAAAGGCATTGGGCTAGGATTTATTGCAAAGCAGACCGTTATCTTTCATGACAACAAACCTCCGCAGAGTTGGAATGCCACCGCTTTTGAATGCTAGAAAGCTACCAATCACCCATTTGGTCGATTGC
The DNA here is from genome assembly GCA_023531295.1 of Papaver armeniacum. Lineage (NCBI taxonomy): Eukaryota > Viridiplantae > Streptophyta > Magnoliopsida > Ranunculales > Papaveraceae > Papaver > Papaver armeniacum. The sequence continues at coordinate 74,210 of JAJJWW010010590.1, read as the reverse complement.
ATACGGTCACAAATCATGTTGTGGTTCTCGAACGTAGAGACCTAGCTAAGCAAGATAATGGGTATGCTTTGAGTGACTTTGCTAAAAAAACAATTAGACATCGGTGGGATTTGGCGTATTCCTTTGATGTCATGAAAATATGTGATGTGAATTCCAAGTAGGTAAGGCAGTTAATAATGATCAGCATTATGTGAATCTGGAGCAGAAGTGTTGCACTTGCAAGGTCTTTAACTTCGAGCATTTGCCATGTCCACACGCCATTGCAGTAGTTATCACCATGAAGATTAATGTTATTCCGCTGTGTGGAGATTACTATTCAAGATTCAGATGCACCACACATATACCATAGAGACGGTTTCCCAAGTCTTAGCCCCGCTTTTAGCCTAATCTCATTCCTATATTCATTCTACCTCCTTTGTCCTGTTTCTTTCCCCTATATAAGAGGCTAAGGAAAAAAAAATCGATGGTTAGTTACAGTTACAACAATGCTTTACCATAAAATTTACAAATAATCTACAAACCCGAGTTGTGTTCTTTTGTCACATAACATACTTCAATAACTCATCAATTGTTGTCCAATTGCCATCTACGCTGAGGTTGACTCGCGGGAGGCGCAACATGACGTTGATATGTTGCATGACAATCCAAAACACATAAGTTTAACCATCTCACAATACTTAAAACGAGAGATTAAAACTATTATATTAATGTTGAAGTTTAATGCAAATTAACTTACATCCGTCCCTAGAGGCTCCCTAGCCTTTAGTAATTTCTTAAAATCCTCACAACCTAATAAGGATCTGTTTGCACCGTCATCCCTATACCAAACAGTAACAACACGATAGTCTAGAGTTACTTTCTAAATAAACAAGGACACCCTATAATATAAAGGATAAGGATATACAATGAACACTCACCCCTGGTCTATAAAATTATTTACACCGACAATTTTTACGGTGCTACCCTCAAGCGATCGCATTGGAAGTTTTGAAATAATTTAGCGGAGCCTTCGTTCTTTCTGCACCTCTCCTACCTGGACCTTGAACATCGGTTGCACCATCCGTCATGCTACACCCATTGTCCAAATTCACGAAAGCCTTTCTATTACCATTCTTCACATCAACGTCATCCCTGTTCAAATCCACCATACTACGAACCTTCCTTGGATTTGACTCATCAGGCAGCAATCTTGTCGTCAGTAATATCAAATCTCTTCTTCATATCCTAACCGGGCCGTTGGATTTAGGAGTAGTCTCTCGCAAGTAGTAAATGGTGACTTCACTAGGGGCCCCGACATCCTTTTTCTCACAACTTTAGAAAGTTTCTCATTGTCCCGATGTGGACTATTTTCTTGCTCTTGATTTCAAGTTAAACACATCGACCTACATATACGGAGGGCGGGAGACATTGAAATGGAATTTTAATTAGAGACAGACAAGTTGTGAAAAATATACTGGATTAACAAGCCATACCATACTCCCAGGACCCAAATGACTAGAGGATTATATTTGTCCCACAAAAAGGATGCAAGAAATACTTACGGTGAAACCTCACAGGCTATATGTGCTTATTATTTCCCCTCATTGTTTCCAACTACAGATTCTTCACCAGTATTAGCTTCACAAAATCAGCTAGTGATTCACCACCAAAATCACCACGAACATTTTCATCATTATCTTGCTCGGGGAATCGACTACAATAGTCCTCAAAAGTCTCATAATGTTCATCTTACGTGTTACTGGGATTTGCCTCCAATTCTGTACGAGGACCAAGTAACGTGAAGTTTGGAAATGGTTTTTAAACAGTTAGATCTATGCGTGTTCGTCAATTTTCATAACAAATTAACATGATTTCTGAAATTAAATCAAATCCACCCACATTAGGTCTCCTCGACAGGAGAAATTTCTCTTGCATTTTGAGCATCGCCATCATTTTCGCCATCATCTCAGTTTGCTGAATTTCCCGAATTTCTCTCTCTTCATTTTGACGCTTTAAGTCATCCACCATATCACGTAATTGAGCTACTACAGGATCCTCAGCATGTCCTCCTTTTTCCTCGCTCTTCGCCTCCAAATCTTCCACAACAACCTCATCTTCAGTCTGCCATTGCTTTGCTAACTTAATTTCGGTCTCGAGATCCTCCAGCTGTTGATAACTGAGGGGTCCCTTGGCTGCCCCCTTAATTACCATGGGATTGGATCATTGCGATCTCGCATCATTGATTCACTCACGTCCGAACGAATCACCGAATAACATAGTCACGATGCTTAACCTTTTAGTGCACAACACGTCTAGAATATGAGGGCGCCACCCTTTAATACTAATCTCTTTTCCATATCACCAAGCACACCGGGAACATCATAAGGAACCAAACCTAAAATACAAACAAAAACTATTAGCACCACAATCGAAGTTAATGGATATGCAAAAAACATAGAGCCTAAACATATGAATTTTTGAAATAGAAATCAATTTATATTACCACCAACACTTGTGTCATTCCTTTTGGCTTGATAGAAGATTTAAATGCCTTTTCACGTTTTTGTATAGTGGCCTCTAAGTACCCTTTCGGCCCATGTGTACTTGTTGAACTACGAAAGGTTGTCCACCAAGTCCCAGATCTTCTTTATCCCATGGATGTCTTGGTGCCTGACAAGAACATGTGTACCACATAGACTAATGCCACCTTCACCCTATCATTACCTTCCCACTGAACCGTTTCACTCCCTTCACATTTCTGCGACGATGCAACATTTTTATCCGATACGTTTCTAATGACATTCTTTGGTTTCTCCAGACAACCTCTGCGGTCCTTGGAGACTATTGCAAAAAAGAAAGTCATACAAGTTCCCTCGGTGATTCTCTCACAAAAAAATACTTATGCTTTAGCCTTGACATCTTCGGTGGAGAGTCAAAATCGGAATGTCCATCCTCAAATCCCGGAATCTAAGTCCTGGATATCATAGAAAATTAAAAGCTTTTCCAAAGCACAAGTTTGTATCCTTAACTCTAAAAGGATCTCATCATTCAAATATTCTCAGGTTAAACTTTGATCTGTGACTCATCTAGAAAACAAAATATGGCTTTAGACCAACTTTGATCTCGTGGAATGTCTGTTAAGTTCCACTGCTGCGATTGTCTTGAACAGGGCCATCTCTTCTTCGCACAACACACTCCACAAGTCGATAGTGAACCTAAAGCTTTCGGAGTATGTGCTTGTGTTGCTTGGTTCGTCCCGATACTGAAGGGTACACAAAACAACTATGAGACACAATATAAAGTTGAAAGAAACGTTGTACACAAGTTACTAATAATTATTAGATAAGTTCTCAAAGCTATGATAAAAGCGCCTTGTTAGTATTTCATATATACATCCTCTGCGGGACTGCAGATTCGACTCAAAATATATAGGTCTTCCTTGAGGTCCATACATTTATCATTCTCACTCAAATTCCCATCATCGCGCCCCTTCTTGGGCAGTCTACGAGAACCCATTGTGTTGTACACAAATTTTGGATTAGTTACTAACTACGAATGCTTACTTACTGAGAGGATTAGCTACGGTTGGTTTTCACATATGAGGACGGTTGGAAAGACCTTGTTACTTAGAATACATTAGACGTTCATATTTAAGCATCATTAAATATCATCTCAAGCCTCTAGAACTAGTAGTTCTTCTGGTTTAGGCTCTAGATGACTTAGAAGACATTTAATCTTGTAGGTATCTATATCACCATGAAGTCATGTTTTTTAGACTCAATTTTAAACAAAACCCATCAAATTAATTGATAAAAAAGCTTCAATTTCAGTGTATATCCATCTGTAATTTCCTTCTCCACCAGATTGACATGAAAAATATAAATCCTTTTCGTGTCCATCAAATTAAACAAAACTCAAACTGAAATCATGTCATAAAAGAGAAATCAAACACATACCTAAGCTTTTAGACATTATGATTCAACTAAAAAAACACATATAATTGCAAAATCTAGATTAGTAATTTGACTAGAGATAAATGACAAACAAGGAACCACCTTAGAGTTTATACCTTTCAATCGAATCTTCAAGTATCTTAAAGTATTTGCACTGATTCTTTGCCTGCGATCATCATCAAAGATAAGATTAGAATTTAAAATTCTAGGATTAAAAATTTCTAGGGTTTAAACTTCAATTTCAATTCCGAGAACAGACTAAAAGGACGGTTTTGATACCTTCGATTAGATATCTTTGAGAGTTCTCCCGAGTTAAGTGGATTGAAGAGATTGAGAAGGGAGTTTCAAAATTTTCTGAGTTTTGAAATTTTCTCTGAATATTTTCGCCGGACAGAGTTCTTGATAGGAGAGTGAACCTTCTCCTGGAAGTATCGAAATAGTGTGAGTACTAATCCGTATATGGGTGCGTATCGGATTAGTGGAGTACTAATCCGTATATTGGGGTGTATTGAATTAGTGGAAATATACCGATTAGTATTTATCTTAATCCCCTCCCATATGTGGACATCGGTGGTCAAAGGGTATCTTAGCCATTAGTTAAAGTCAGTCACACTTTTGGAAGATATTGGGAATCAGTCACACTTTTGGAATAAACCCACTTATCAGTCACACTTTTGTGTATTTCCTCCTCTTAATATATAGAGAAAATGGGTCATTTGTCCAAAAAAATTTAAAACACGATTCAAATGGACAAGTAAAAAAAAGTACGGGTGAAATAGCCAAAAAAAAAATAGCAAGGATGAAACTGGATTCATCCTGGCTTATACTTAAAAATAAAGCAGGATAAACTGGATGCATCCCATGTAAAATAAAAATAAGAAAAAAATATTTAAAAATGGATGGGATGGGCTGTTACATCCCCGCTTTTTAAATTTTTGTCCATTTGGATATCTTTTTAATTTTTGGCTATTTAAACAGTATCAAAACCTAAGTGTCTTTTTCACCCAGAAATTGTTGATTTTGGTCTTTTTGACCAATTTTGTGTAACATATACTAATTAATCTTTTACAGCATGGAAGGTGGTCGAATAAAACTGGACATTACTTGCCTAATTAGGAGAAAGCCGAGTCATTATCAAAAAAATCCCCGTGGTCAACTGTGTGTGTTACGTACCTCACATCACATTGCTCTAGTTTCTCCAAAACAAATGTTGTTTACCCGGTTCATTAACTGAACCTGAGCCATTGGAGTTGGATGCTACATAGCACACCGTACAACTTGTACGTATGAACTACATAGGAAAAGTAAGTATAATTCATTCTTAGATGCTTGTTGATTGCACAAAGAACCATGAGAAGAACAATTTTTATTCGTTTCTAGAGTTGCTGACATTAGTTTGTACATGCATGAAGGATCGAATTTCTTTACTTTGAGCTGCCACATTTTACCCAAGCCTTTTTCATTTGCATGAATAATGTTGACTTCTTGCATTTAGTCAGGTGAGGCTTATGTGATTTTACCTTCTGCCCAAATCATAGTCTTCACCATGATATGGCATATGACTAGAAGCATTTGTTCGCAATTCGCAGTATGCTTGTGAAGCAGATTTAGTGACTGAGAACTAGTCAACAATCAAGACATTTAGTGAAGGGTCCATTTATTTATTGAAACTTGCTTGGTAATATGGTCAAGGTCATTAAGTTTGGGATTATCAGACTAGAAGCTTAGCACCATACATACAACTTAAGAAGAAAGAGGTGATCTTTATGATGTGATATCGAAACAAAATATAAGAAATGGATCCTAGTTCAGATAATGTACATATCACTCTTTATGTAAAATAATCACACTCTTTTTGTGGATGCTTAAGAAATATCATTTTCTTGTGATTGATGTTTCTTTTGTAAATGTCAAAACCTGCGTGGCCGACTTGCCGAAATTATGCCGGCCCAGTCCCTACAGAGTGAGCATGCTGAAAACTAAACAACATTATTTAAATTCCAACCTCGCATCATCAAGGAATATTACCTAAAAAGATTTCATCCAAATCCTCTGTAAATGCTTAAGTTCATTATCTCATCTCAAGAGTATCATCTAATAACCCATAGACCGACCCGCCACCACATCATCCATTTTCTGCTGAGCTTTAGCACAAAGAGAAAACAGTGACAAGCTTGCACCATTCATCTATTCTGCTACTCTTGGTAGTATTGATCAGCCTATTCTGTCCCTTGACATCTTCTCAAAGCAACGGCATTGCAACCTTTAATACTCCTCCTTACGTCCATAAGTCTCTCTCTCTTTCTTGTCGTTGGAAAGCATTACTAGTGGTTAATATTTGTCTGAAAGCATGTCAACCAAAAATTGAGCATTAGGATTTTTTATGCAGCTTCATCTTGTGATGGGTTTCAAGACGATGGTGTTATGATCGCGGCAGCAAGTGACACTCTTTGGAACGCCGGTGCTGCTTGTGGATCCTTTTACCAAGTTACTTGCATTAGTGGCACTAATGCGGGCACTGCTCCACCCTTGCTTGAGTTCAAGTCCAGTGGTAGTGAAGATTGTCGATTATTGCCCTCCACCTCAATGTCGGGGTACCCTTGATTTGTCTCAAGAGGCTTTTGCTTCCATTGCTGATCCTAATGAGGGTTCTATCAACATTATCTACCAACAGTACGTACATCATTCTACAAGGCTTTCATTACTAATTAATTCTAGCTAGTATCAAGGTTTCAAATTTTAACCTAATTATTCTCTCAATAAAAAATTCTTGTAAGCTATATACATTGCTTATTACTTTGGCTAGCTTAGGCTTTTCATTTTAACTTAAGCTTTTTGGGCTATAGTTAATAAAAGTGTGGGCTATATTTAAGAGAAGCCTTTATGTTCTTTGATTTGAGTCCTGTAGAGTATAATCGATCAGTTGAGCAGAGCTTGGAGAAAAGTCGATCGATGGAGAAAGAAGTAGCAGGGAAAGGGATTTGTAGTAACTTAACTGATTGTGTAGTAGTAAAACATAAGTTGGCATACCCAAATAAATATAAATTGCTGAGTAGTAAATATGAAAATTATTTAATAATGCTTTCAAAATGAAATTACAGAGAGGATGTTTTATTGACGCAGTCTGAAAATATTATGCTACGTGCATATAATTAGCGAAGCAAGTCCATCGGATGCGCAACACATGTATTTCGTCCACAGCACATGTCAAGAATGTATTTCGTCCAAAGCCAATCTCTCATCAGGATTGGCTTTGGCATGTCAAGAATGTTTTACTATGATATGGTTCACTGCTCAAAATATCCAGGTATATCCTTACAAAATCTGATCGATCCTACGCACACCATAGGGCATATTATTTATATGTCCTACTTTTGACATCCAATAAATATATCGTTAATGATAAATATGTCCCTATTTTTTATAACCTTGTCCATTTAATATTAGATTACCTTAATACCCTCGCTCATATAATATTTTTTCTTTATTTGAAATGCAACAAATTTCTTCCTCTACCACTTCACCACCACCACTAGCACCACCACCACCAACATTCAACTACCATTCCACCACCACCGTTCAACAACCACCACCTACCAACCACCACCACCACTAATATTTCACCACTCACTCCTTAGCACCACCATTACACCACCAACAGATCCTCCACCACCACTAGTCTACATTGCCACCACCACCACTAGTTCGTAAATGTCGCCACCACCGCCCATGCCGGTATCACCGCCACCATTGTTCGGATATATTTTGATCAAAACAGTGGTTGATCCAAATAAAAATAGAACCAACGATTATTTGATCAAAAAAAAGCATCAACGGTAGAAGTTGATCCAATTTAGTGGATCAATTTCCATTGTTGATCCACTAAAATGGATCAACAATGAATGTTGATCCATGTAAAATGGAGTGAACACAGCGTGAGTCGAACACGCATCATCGACATGGAGTCGACCCATGCTACCATTGCACCACAAGTTCAACATTGGAAGAAATTTACATGATTTAAACTACAAAGCATGATTATACTTATCAAGGAAATATCGTCAACAATAGGAGTTCAAAAGGATCAACAACAAGTAGTTGATCTCATAAAAAAATGGATCAATAACGAGGTTGATCCATATAGTACCTCTCCACCATTCACACCACCAACAAAATCACACATCTCCAGCACACCACCACCAAAACAACCCCGAACCAAAATCCAACAACAATTTCATCATTCCAACCAAAACCAACAGGAGTTGATCCATTTAGATGGATCAACAACCATTGTTGATCAATAAAAGTTGGATCAACAACCATTGTTGATCCCATAAAAACATATAAACAAACAACAAATTGATCATTACCCACAGCTTCATAAACACCATGACTTCAAGATCGGCTTCAAAACCAATCTAAACAACTACAACAACCCGAACCACCATTCTACTACTATTTCAATGACTAATTTCTCATTCGTACCTCTCCACCATTACAGCCACCAATAAAATCAAACATCTCCGGCACCACCACCACCACCAAAACAACCAGAACCAAAATTGAACACCAATTTCATCATTCCAACCAAAACCAACAGGAGTTGATCCAATAAAAAATTGGGTCAACAACAGGAGTTGATCCATATAGATGGATCAACAACCATTGTTGATCCCATAAAAACATATAAACAACAACAATTGATCATCACCTGTTCATCCATACCAAATTCTCAATTCCTGTTCATCCATTTCTTGCCTGAAAGATCCATCTCCCTTCTTAATCACTCGAAATCAACCACATGACTTAAGGATGACTCATATCATATAACTTCAATTTCAAATAATATTGTTTTTGAATCTTCCAATTAGGAAAACCCAACCTTCGATTTCATCTACAACCCATGAAAAATCATCATTCACCATAATCCACACGATTCAAACAGCACCAGGTCTCATAATCTCTGAGATCGACATCAACATTTCTATTTCTCGATCTGTTCTCTCTTCCTGTGTCTTAATCTTCACATAAATCCCATCTCAGCTTTGTTGCTTTGTCTCTCAACATCTTTTCGATCTCCATTAGCTTCAATTACAGCAGCAACTCATTAATTCGAACTCATCTACCTTCTTTCAAGATCTCAACCCCTAATTCTGACATACATCAGCAACAACACCTTCATCCTCTTGAATCTCCATCTCTTCTTGATTTTAACATCAACTTCCATTATTCAACAACAACAGTAAACCCTAGATTCAAACTGTTAATTCCTTCTCAATCTTATTCGTCTTCAAACATAACTTGAGAACCTAACGGTAGAAGATGCGTCGGTGGCTGCTCGTGTTGGCTGTGGTGGTGGCGTCGATGGAGATCGTGGTGGCGGTGGGAGACGATAGAGATGATGGTGGTGAGAGCGTTGAATATTTTTTTTTCGGTGATAAAAATTAAGAATTGAAGAAGAAGGAAATAAGAGAGGGAGGTTAAATAAGGAATTATAACAATTGTGTTTTTAAAAGTATTTTCAATTATGCCATCAGGGACATTTGTAAAGTCTCTAGGGATATTTGTGAAGCCCATCAAAAGGAGGGACAATAATTCAATTACCACCATACAATATGGCTCCATGGAACTTATGGTTCTTTTTGTTAATTTAGGTATTGAGTTACTGACAAGCAATTCAGCAAAAAATGGAAGAGGTGTGTAGCACCAAATTGTGTAAGTTGCTCTATATCAGTAGGCGATCAATCTTGGAGCATCATATTCATTCGAGAACAAAATAGGGAAACTTGGGAATATGCCCCAAAATCCATTGTCATCTTGGGGATATGTCCCAAGATTCCAATTCACAGGGATATGCCCCAGCCGTCAAACTTTTCATCCAACCCGGTTAACTAGTCAAATATCACACACATGTGAGATTACACGTGTGATAGAAAGACAAATTTATCCCGATTAAATTACAAAGTTCTGTAAACTTTCTTGTTATGAAATTTGTATTCTTCACGATGATCGATTTGATCAAAAACTAAGATTCATGAAGTTCATCAATTTGAAGTTAAAAGTGATTCCATCGATTTTGCGATTATCTATAAACATAAAATTCCACTGGAACAAGATTAAAAACCAAAAGAGAATAACACAAGTCCGGTGAGATGATGAAGATTGGAAAGTAAAATTAAAGCAAAGATTAACGGCTCGGGGTTGAACATAAAATAAAATACAAGAACATTGTCAATTAACCCATCAATCACCGCCCGTTACTACCACCCCGAAACATCAAATTATATATACACAACCTAAAGCCTTAGTAAAGTAAACATATTTATCTCCAAATTAAAACAAGATTTTTAAACCGAATTCAAAATTGAAACAAACCCACTTCATAAGACCGATTGATCTGCATCACTTACCTTTCAATTTGATTTTTAATGAAGATTTACGCCATAACAACTTGGATGCTCAATATAGTTATCACCATCTACAATTCGAGAAAACTCTAAACAGTACTAATCCAATCTCCACCTTTTAATTTCTCCCATTTATTATCATCCCAAACCCTAGATTTACACCAATGATCCATACCACAAACGAAGCGGTACTAATTCAATACCCTAGTTTTTTGATGAAAATCATTCACAAACAAAAGAACCTAATTTGGAAACCCAAAATATGTATTTAAATTCAATGATACCGAAAACCCACCGATGTGGTGGAGGTGGAGGCAGACAAGCGGTGAAGAAGAAGAATTCTTGATACAGAGAGTTAGTGGTGCGGTGTGGTGGGGAGGAAGAGTGATTTTATGTTAATTGATTTAAGGTTAAACTTGTAATCTCAGTCTTCCTACGAGATCTCATATCCTGATATTTTGACCGGTCAATGCGTGATAAATTGACTTTTTAACTTACTTGGACAGAAACTGTTAGATCGGGGAATATTCCCGAAAACTGGAATTTCGGGACATATCCCAAGATAACACTGGATTTTGGGCATATTCCCTATTTTCCCAAAATAAAAGAAGGGAATAATACGTAAATCTCAGTTGATGAAAAGTTATTGTAAATAAAAACAATTTATTTATTGATAGATAATAACCCATAGTACAGGAGACAGATATAACATATATATAGATAGAAGTTGCTAACCAAGATTTTCTGATTACCAAAGAAAATCCTTATCCTAGATTCCAACTTGCTAAACAAACATCAGCAGAGTACACCCCAGTAGGAGACAGATATTATTTAGAACTCACAACATTCTCAATCAAGATTCTCTTGGACATGCATAGACCAAAGAAAATCCTTCCTAGCTAACAACAACGTACATACTTATCCTACTACATTCATATTCTTACTCGAATCATTTGCTCCTGCATTTACTCTTTCTTACAGTCCGGCATTGGTGGTCCGCACAAGCACTTGTTATGGAAATAAACAGTGTTGTCGAAACTCTGCATTTTCCCTCCATATGGTATTTTTCCACACAAGCTATTGTAACTGACATTCAACCTAGACAACTCCAAACCCTTGATTTCTTCAGGAATTGTGCCAAATATTTTGTAATGTGATAAATCCAACACAATTAAACTCTTTGGAAACTTGACCTTTGATAAATCAAACTCGAATTGGTTCCACGACAAGTCCATATAGTCTATCACATTATGGTTTGCATTGAAGAGTACAGAAGCATCCCCATCAAAGTTGTTCCACGACAAGTCAATCCTTCCATAATCCAGAGCACCTAAAGACTTTGGAATTGTTCCAGAGAGCTGATTGTGAGACAAGAACAATTGAGGTATAATAGGACCAGGAAATCTTCCAAAAGTTTCGGGAACTGAACCCGTGAGTTTGTTTCTAGACAAGTCAATGGATTTAAGATATTTCAATTCCGAAAGATTGGGTGGAATGGAGCCGGAGAATTGATTAGAAGAGGTCGAGGAATTTGAGGTTCGTAAGTTGGTTAAGAAAGTTGGGAATCGGACCTGAGAGACTCAAATAGGTGAGATCTAGTATAATGAGATTGTAGATGTAGAAAATCCTACTTCTACATCCAAAGGTAATTAAGCATGCACGCAAAGAAGCAAAACAAACAAGGAAAGTAGGAGAACACGAGATATACGTGGTTCGGCATGATTACCTACGTCCATGGGGATTAAAGGATGATCTTATTACTCGATTCAAGGTTACAAGACGGATGTTTCTCTCTCAATGCTATGAGTATGCTCTCTTTCCTCACTACTTACTTGAGTTCTACCTCTCTACATGGTCTCTATTTATAGTTACAAGTGATGATACACCAAGGTACTACGATGTTAGGCACAGGCGTAGCTTCCTCGATGTTCCTCTCGGGTGATCGATCGATGTCTCGGCCCGATGTTCTTATTTGTTCGGGTCGGGACGTCAAGCCGAGTGATGTCTTCTTACGCTATCTCGTCACTCGATGTCGCCCACTTGGTGGGGATGATCGATGTCGCCCTTTGGATCCTTGGCCGAGTCTTCCTTGACCGAGCTCTTCTTATCTTTTTACCAACTCTGTCAGCGCATTTATTGCTCCAGCACCCGATGTCCATCGCATCACAACTTTTCCCCTTTTTCGTCGACTTCTCGAGCTGTCTCTGCTCCTCTTTTCTTGCGCCCAGATTCGGAGAGGTGATCCGGTACTCTAGATGCATGCTTTCTCTGGTACGCCATGGCTTACGATCATTCCACCTGTCCCTGTGGATTATTTACACCTACATTTATGCCCCTTCTTTCACTCGTGTGGTCAACACGTGGGGAAGAATAACCGCCTCGTCTTCCCACGTCCTCGGTCATGACGGTTTTACGCATCTTTGTCCCCACTCGCTTGATTCTGCGCAACCGGTTCACCTTCTCTGCCGGTTACCACAGGAGGGGTTTATAAGTCCGACGTCTAAACCTTGTTTCCCTCTTATTTCCTTCTCTGCAACTTCACTCTTTTTCTATCCTCTCTGCAACTTCATTCCTCCTCCATCCTCTCATAACTTCGTTCCTTCTCCATCTTCTTTTAGTTTCTTCTTTGGCTATTTCCTCGACAAATCTCTTCCCTCTCTTCTCCGTTTATCCGTCGTCTTCTCCGTCTCCGTTCTTGCTGCAACCTCCGGATTCCGGTTGTGTTTCGCTTCTCCTGCCGTTTTTCTCATTAGTTTTTATGGCATCTTCAACTCCTCAAATGACAAAAAGAAGGTGTGTGAGTTATGTGTTTCCGATGAAGACGGCGTACCGCTTGATTCCATGTTCGTCGTAGAGAGTCCTTCCAAGTATGATTATCGCGCTCTAGATTCTATCTTTCTGATAACCCATCTTCGTTTTCTTGTAGGTGACAAGAGGACCCGCTAAGGACTTAACGGACGAGCAATATGTTCAACAACCGAAAGATGAATTCGGTCTTCACGGGTATGATGTCGAGGCTCTTGTCGGGCCCCGAGGGTGTTACGAAGAAGGAGGATGTTTTGAGATTTCCTCATTCGGCCGAGGCGACCATTGTCACCGGGGGCCAGGCTAGAGCTCGGGCTGCGTTTCCCCTATATATGATCCTAGTCGCCCGTTCTGTACGAGGCCCTTTCTAAGATCCGTCCGTCCGTGCCTTGGCCCAATGGAATGGTAACACTTTCCAGTATCTGTCCAAGTGGGAGAAGCGTAGTCGGGCGAGTGCGCTCCTACTACTTGGTCTACCTATAATCCTTCCCGGGCGAGTGACTATACTCACGCCCGGCCGGCGATAATTATCGGAGGCGGGACCACTACTAATGGCGATCTCGCCGGGTTTGCTGCCAGCCCTCATCGTCATAAAACTCTTCCCAAGGAGTTAGGAGACTTCTTTTGGATGAAGATCCTACGAGGGAAAGAGTTCCAACAAGCACGCCCGTCATACTAATGACACGGCTTGGGGCCAGGGTTCCCTTGGCTATTTAGGTCCTCTTTTGAATGGCGAACTCCCTCCTCAGGCCCGAATTTTATCCTTTACGGGTAGTCAATGTTGATCGGGTCGGTGCATTTCTCTGTCTCTCTAGTTTGATTGATCGGCTCGGGCGACTTGCGGGGTGATGTTTTGTTTTGGTGTTTTTAGACTAAGTCCCGGGTATTCCTTACGAGGCTTTCGTTCATCGGAAGAGGGATAGGATTGCGAGCCGAGAGGATACGGGGAAGGTAACAAATATACTTATTATTTTTATTTAACGTACATGTACGTGCCCCTATTTGTTGCCTTGCATGGATCGACGTCGGCTCATGCACGAAAGTTGAGGGTTGACAAGGCTGCTTGGTGCTTGGCGAAGGGACGGTGAGGATCCCAGGGATCGACTACCTTTGTCACATTTCTGAGGAGGTCGCCTCGGAAGTCGTCGACGATTAAATGCGCCTTTGTAGGTGGGAAGCCCAAGGGAAGGGGTAAAGAACCTAAGGAGGATGTATTCCGCCCCGGAGAAGAATGTTCCCAGGAAGTGGGTGGTGAAGGGATTGTTCTGCCGGTAGCCTTGTGTATGTTGTGTCGAAGGAGATGATGAAGAAGGTCTTTTTTGATGATGAGGATGATGTCCTTGGTAATGAGGGGGAGTCGGGTCAGACGGAGAAGTAGGGTGGTGGTGGGAACAGTTTGATCGACTGTGACGTGGAGAATGTTCTTTAATCGGGGTCAACCGCTGAAGACTTTCCCTACCGTGGTCCCTAATTCCGATGGCATGATACCTCCTTCACCATCTCGGGCCCTATGTGCAACTCGCTTGGGGCACTTATCTCCCAGATTTTGCCTCTCTGTCCGATGAAGAGAAGGTCAATGCCGTCTCGTTGTATGAAGCCGGTCTGAAAAGTACCTTTGATCTCCTGGTGAGTTAAACCGTTCGGGTGTTGCATTCTTGTTTTCGTTTAGGGCTGACTGTGTTGGTGTTGTTCTTAGGATGTCAACCGCTCGCTGTTGAATGCTGCCATCCAACGTCGGGAGGCCGTCGAGAAGGAGGATCTTCGTCTCTTATTGCGACGGGAGCGCGAACGGTCTCGAGGTTGGAGAAGGAGTTGGCCAAAACCCAAGGTATTCGTTTTACTCGCAACTAGTTATGATTGATCTTGTAGTGCCAATATCCTAAGTTTAGTACTCCTGTAGCAAGAATCCTCTATTGCGGAGGCCGACGGCTGCCACAAGGTATCGTCTGTTGAAGAGGGAAGCGAACATAGAACGAGATCACGTTTCGAACTTACAACAGAGAATAGTTAATAAGGATGCTAAGATTGATCGTCTAGAAACCGATGTTTGAGTATGTTCCCGAGGAAATTGATAATCTGAGGGCGGACCTAACTCATTTCCAAGGTATAGCGGCCGAAAACATTATCGGCCGACAACTTAGAAGGAACAATGTGGTCGGCTAAGACTCCGGTTCGAGATTTGCATGCAGATCGCCTCCGGATCTTGGGGGAGAGGGACGCGGCCGAGAGTGTAGCCGAGAGTCCCTTGAGAGGCTTAAGGACTCCGTAAAGGTTTCTGAGGAGTTGGATTGGGTTCGTGCTCAATTGTCGGGTTTGCAGGCTGCCCACTCTCGACAGAGGGAGGAATGGAGTGATCACAAGAAGTATTGCCCCACTAATGAGTTTAATGAATAGCGATATCTAGAACTTTCTTGAAGATATCTTCTCTCGAGTGTAGCTTTGTCCGAGTCCGAGAGTCCATTAGAGTAATTGCCCCTTTGTTGGAAGGTGGTGTGCCTTGTGTAGTGCTTTCCGTGTTGTTGTTTCTCTGCTGTTGTTGTGTAGTGACCGTTCTTGTTGTCTTGGCAGCCGAGCGAGAAGAAGGCAGCCTCGTTGGAAGAAGAGATCGTCCGTTTAAAGGGGAGGGAGGCCCATTTGCTCGATCGGCGGCCACGCTGGCGAAGTGGCATCGGAGCGGCTGAAGCGCGGATCTTCTTTGCCGAGAAGGCGAGATCGATGATGAGATCGTCTCGAAGGTCAAAGCCGGTGTGAAGGCGGTCTTTGGATAAGAAGCGAGCCGATCTTGCCGCCAAGAAGACAGCTAAAGGTTCTACTCCCTCCAAAGAGTGATCATGTTTTTTAAATTGCGTCGCTATCTTGCCCTTCTTCTCCTGGTTGTAATTCGTTTGAACACCTTTATTTTCTCGTAAACTTTAATTGGGGTGCTGCGTTGCCGGTTTGTTAGCTCTTCTTGCTACGACACTATTATCTGTGATGTTATTATCCTTATTTATCTTTGAGTTGCTGTGTGTGGTTTCTTTATCGTAGCCTTGTTATGTATGCTGTACGAATAGATAGGTTAGTCATAAATTCCGTTTACATCGAACACACTCAACAAGGAGGGTCATCGGGCCCGATGCCATGTCTGATTGAGGCATCTCATCACCGTCTTTCGAGATCTAGTGGAAGGGAAGTGGGTCTTGCCTAGTTTCTATGGGATCGACACCCCAAGAAGTTATCGATTAATCTTCTTGGGCAAGTGATTCGGCCACTTGCGAGAGAGCAATGTTGGCTGCTTTCGATTGTCGAGTACTCATGCCTCGACAATCGGCCACTGGTTTCCAACCGCCGGGGCCCCCTGGACTACCTCGGCACTTGCACAATGCCATCGCCCGAGTTCGAATAGTCCGTGTTAGTGTAAGTCGCCCGGCACTTGCACAATGCCATCGCCGGGTTCGAAACGACCATTCGAGCCTTGCTTGTCATATTTCCAACCCCACGCGGCCTTTCACGGAAATAGATGACAAGATATCTTACGATTTCATGGATGGTAGAGCTTTAGTCGTGTCGCGTTCCATGGTCGTGGCTCGGGTGTTCCGTCAAACTTCGGTATCTTGTATGCCCCTTCTCCCGACCTTCTCAACTATTGTGTAGGGTCCTCCCCATCGTGGTGCAAGTTTACCGCCCTTATTGTCACGCTCATAGCTAGGTAGGTGTTTTAGTACCCGGCCCGGTTGGAATTCTCTTAGACGGACCCGTTTGTTGTATTCTCGTTGGATCCTTCGTTGGTAATTTTCCATTTTTTGCGGGGCCATCTCTCTCGTTTCTTCTAGATCGTCGAGTTTAGACAAGATAAGGTCCGCCGAGATGTTTCGCCTCACGCTTCGGTCCTCGTGGTAGGTATCATCGCCTCCGTAGGCGGGGATGGCTTCGGTCCGTATGTTAACATGAAGGGTGACAGTCCGATTGCCTCCTGCACGAGTTGTCCTATATGCCCACAAGGCGTTGTAGAGCTCTTCACACCATTCCCCATATTCCCCAGTCAAGTTTCTTCTTCATGTTATCGGCGATGGTCTTGTTTGTGATCTCGGCTGTCCATTGCTTTGGGGGTATAGGGCGTGGACTTGCTCTTTCGGATGTTGTAAGTGTTGAATAGCAGGTCGATGTTTTTGCCTTGCAATTGTTTCCGTTGTCGAGACGATTGTTTGCCGGAATCCCAAAGCGGCATATGATGTGTTCCCGGATGAGGCAGAAAAACATCCTTATCCGTATGTGCCTTAGCGGAGCGGCCTCAACCACTTGGTGAAATAGTCGGTGGCTGCTGATTAAATACTTCCTTTGTCACGATCCGACGTGTAGTGGTCCAACGATGTCGATTCCCCATTTAGCGAAGGGCCGGGGACTAATGACGGAGTTTAATGTTACAGTAGACGCATGTATCTTCTTCCCAAATTTACGGCACTCGTCGCAAACGGTGGCCATATGCTTCAGCGTCCTCATTCATGTATGGCGAAGTATCCCATGGTTTTAGCTCGTGCCGCTAGGCTGCGTCCCGAGCCGTGGTTTCCCATGACCCCATAGTGTAATTCGTTAAGGATCATCTGCCCCTCCTCCTTACTCGGGCACTTTAGCAATGGTCCTAGGTATGATTTTGGTATAGGGTGCCATCCAGAAGTTCGTCTGCGGCGGCTTTGCTCTTGATCTTGTTGATCTCGGGCCTCCCCTTGGGCAACCTTCCGTTTCGAGGTATTCATGGATCGGCTTCCTCCAATCATCGGCCGGTATTGATCGGTAGTGGTTGCTTGCGACTTGTCTTGGCCATATCCACGTTCTCGAATGCTTGAAGGCATTAGGATCCTCATGATTCTAATACCCTCAATGCTTGAGTCATCAACATGGAAGCGATATATGCGGGGCATCCGAATGCCGGTTGTCTTTTACTGCGAGATGTGTCGGAATTTGATGCTTAGTATTTGCCCGATGTAGAATTGGGCGAGCTCCCGGTATTTTTGCAACAAGGGGTCATGTATGGCATATTGCCCGTTGATTTCTTGCTTACAACTAGGCTGGGAGTCGCTTGTCGGTCGTACCTCATGGATGCCCATCTTCACGATCAAGCGTAGGGCATGTATTGCTTTAGCCGTACTCCGTGACATTGTTGGTTGCTTTAAACTCAAGCCTTAAGGTGGACCATTTTCTTGCCCTTTGGTGTCGTGAAGACCAGTCCTAAACCCGTCCGTCTTTATTGGATGACCGTCGGCGAAGACCTCCCATCGTGTCGGGCTGCGGTCTCGAGTAAATCGGGTGAGTCTTCTCGATCTTCCTCCATTCGGGATGTCTTCTACTTCGTCCTCGTCCTTGAGGGGAAGTCTGCCATCGGCCACCGCTGCGCTTTCCGTTGTCCTCATTTCATAAAAGATATCGAGCTTGCTTTATTTGTGCGCTCCATTTGGAGATCCGCCCAAACCTAGTTGCATTGTCAATCTCATTGACTCTATGGAGGACTTGGTAAGCACTCGAATCTTGTGAGTTTGGAAATACGTCAGGAGCTTGTGTTGCAAATACTAACGCTAGTATGAGTTGCTCGATTACTGGTGTAGTTCTTTTCCGCCGGTTCATGGTCTTGCTTATGAAATATCGGCTTTTCCTCTGCTCCTCGTTCTTGACCAACACGGCGCTGATGGCATGGTAGTTTCCCAGAATCTGGTGTTAGTATGTCTTCGGGCTCGGGTCTTTGTAACACATTGAGGCTTGCCATATGTTGCTTGATTTTACGGAATGCTTCCTCACACTCCTCGGTCCATTTAAACTTCTCTCCTTCCTTAATGTCCCGAAGAAATCCTTGCACTTGTCGGACGATCGAGAGATGAATCGTCTAAAAGCCGCCAAGTTCCCGTTCAGCCGTTGCACGTCCTTAAGCATTGACCGGTGATGGCATTTCTATTACGGCTTTGATTTTATCGGATCTGCCTCGATCCCTTTGTCGGTGATTATGTATCCTAGAAACTTGCTCGAGGTGACCCGGGAAGGTGCACTTGGGCGGATTCGCCCTCATCTTGTACTTCCTCATGGTGCGGAAGATGTCTCTAAGGTCGTCGATGTGAGTATCGGCTACTTTACTCTTGACCGACATGTCGTCCACGTATACTTCGATGGTGTCGTGTATTTTATCCTCAAACATGTCCTCCACCGACCTACGATATGTAGCGCCGTATTTCTCGGCCAGAATGGCATTTTGGTGTAAGAACACGGTCCTCTTTGGCGTGAAAAAAAGATGTATGCTCCACGATCTTCGGGGGCCGGGGGATTTGGTTATATCCGTGCCGATCCATGAGTGTTATCGCCTTATATCCAGACAATGGATTCCACTAGCTGGTCGATCTTTGGGGAGAGGGAAGGCATCCTTTGGGCATGCCTTGTTCAAATCGCTATAGTCGCGCAAACTCGGACGCCCCCATTCCTTTTGGGGACTATCACCATATTAGATATCCATTGCGGATATTGGGCCTTTCGGATGATTCTGCCGCGTCGGTTTCTTGACTCGGCCTCCCACTGCCAGGTTGTAGCTGGGTGCGATTATTCTCATCTTTTTTCCGATCGGTTTGAACTTGGGGTCTATCCATGAGATGGTGTGAGCAAACTTACGGGTCGATTCCTTCCATGTCGTGCATTTGCCAAGTGAATACATCCATGTGCTCCTTGGGAGGGTTATCAGTTCTTGGGACTGTTCGTTCGTTAGCGTGACCCTATTCTCACTAACCTCGGCTCCTCCTCGGTGCCAGTTGACTTGCCGGGTTGGTTCTAGGGCCGAAAAGTTTTGCTTTGGCTCGCAAACGGTTCCGCTCACAGCCGTGATTGCTATAAGATTTCTGTCTCGCTTGCCGTAGGTGGCGATGGCTTGTGACATTACCTTTTCCAATTCCTCTCCCGCCTCCATTTCCTTAGACTTCTTCTTTTCTTGGCGTTTCCTCGACCGTCTTTCCTCGTTCTGTTGGATGTCTATCTGCACACACTGTCTTGCCGCTTGGGGGTCGCCTAGCACCTATACTACTCGCGATAGGAAGGGAAGCGCAATCTTTGATGGTAGGCCGAGGCGACTCCTTTGATTCTGCGATCCAAGGTCGTCCCGGATCGCCCCGTGCGGTGATGCGACATCGACTACGCAAAGGTGGTCGGTGTGTCGAGGAACCCTTCCGTCGAGACTGCGAGAGTGACTTCTCCCTTTAGCACTTTGTCAAATGCCGTTGAAGCCGTAAATTCGATAAGTCGGCGGGATCGGGACGTCATCGGACAATTCCATCCTCTTGAAAGTGTCATAGAACAGAACTTATTTGAACTACCACTTTGTCCATTAATATCTGCGGACGCCCCATTCCTCGATCAGCGGGGTTATTACTAAGGGATCCCCATGTGCTTGCCGTTTAATGGAACATCTTTCGCCCGAAAAAGTAA
Source organism: Papaver armeniacum (assembly GCA_023531295.1). Lineage (NCBI taxonomy): Eukaryota > Viridiplantae > Streptophyta > Magnoliopsida > Ranunculales > Papaveraceae > Papaver > Papaver armeniacum. Next base: position 53,635 of record JAJJWW010010590.1, on the reverse strand, counting down.
TCGGTGCATCATCCATGGCTCCATAGGGAGGGTCTTGGCCACACTAAAGATTTCTCTGCCGTCTGTCCCTCTTGTGTATCCTCGAGGTGATCTTAGGTCCCTAAATCGTATCCTTGTGTTGCTTAGAGTGTGATATGGTATTACAAGTGGCGGCGCGCGATTGATTCTTATTTGGTGTCTCTTGGGACCTCGGGGTTTGGGCCGGTGTCGACGGTGTTTTGACAAAATGCCGTAGGTACCTATCGCGGATCAGTCTTCGGGCGATGTCTTTCACTTCTCTACAATCATTGGTTGAATGGCCGCGGGCTGATGATAATGGCGGAACTCCGGGTGGTTCCTTGTCCGTCGGATTGGATTCCCGAGTCTTGGGATAACGGATGTCATTCCTCTTTTCAACCTCCTTGAACACTTCTTCCAAGGGTGCATTGAGCGGAGTATATGATCTTGGCTCGTGGCGAGGCTTCTTTCCCTCTCGACCCAAACTTTCTTGTTTTCACCACAGAGGTGGGCACGGGCCTTTTCTCGGATCGTTTCGTGGCTTCTCGCGGGTAGCCTCTTCTCTGCGGTGCTCGCCTCTTGTATTCCCCTATCTTGCGCTCCTTCTGAATCTCCTCCAAGGCGATATAGTGCTCCTGCATCTTCCGGATCTCCTTAGTGTCTTGGGCTTCTCTGTGTACATTGCCACCCCGATGGGATCCGACTTTCTTAGCGAGTTCTCGAAGGCCAGAATATCGTTAGTCGGCCGGTGCTTTCCCTATATCCGTGCATAACTTCCTCCATCTGTCCGTTAAGGAACGCGGCGGCTCCACGAGTCTTCGTGCCGGGGTAAATAACTTGTCGACTACGGGGCCGAGCTATCTTTGTATGCATGTAAGTCTCGAAAGGTTTCCACCAAAACCGCATAGCTCCCAACGGATTTATCGGGCGGGGTGTAGAACCAACTCTTCGCTTCTCCCTCTAGACTAGCGGGGAAGAATTTGCACATGACCACATCGTGATTCTTCCCTTGTAGTAAGGACATGCCGTACATCTTGATGTGTTCATCTGCGTCGCCCTTGTGCCATCGAACCTAGATGGGAAGATTGGCGGCGTGCACTTTGGTGGAAATGGTGTTCGGTCCAATTCCACAGTAGCGCGTCTTAAGGCTTCATTGATTACTTACGCTAACTTATCATCCTCGTTGTCTCGTCGGTTTCTTAACCATCCGCTCGAGCCGTTCGATCTTTTGTTTGGTGGGCGCGTCCGTACTCTCGTTGGTTTTGCTTCCTCATCGGTAGAAGAATCCTCGGATGGCCCATACCCTTCTCTTGGCCGATTAGGGTCGGGTACTCGTCCTCGGCTCGGTGAAGGGTGGGGCGTCCTTGGTGGAGTGTGGTTCTTTGGAGGCGCCTCGGCTTGATGATCCTCTCGACCCCGCTCTCCTGACCGGAGTTGGTAATTCGTCGTATTCTAGCGCCAAGTTTCTCCTCTGATTTCTCTCATTAGGTCCTCCTGTCTTCTTTGGCTTGCCGGTATGGCGAAGTAACATAGAGTCGGTGCTCTCGTGACTAGAGTGCCCATTCACTTGGTGTCCGTTGTGTTAGGGGGTGCGGTTGGGGGTCTCGTAGTGAGAAGCGACAGAGGGGACGATCGGTGCCGTTGGGTGATCGATCACTCTCTGGGAACAACCGAAGGCTGTGGGGTGGTTAATCGTTCAGGGGGCGTCCGATTAGGGTTCCCCCCTGCCAAGTGTACTTGCCTAAGCCTCTCGGCTTCTCGTTCTAAATCTCCTTGGTGCTCTGTAGGTTGTCTTTCTCTCCTTCGTTCCTCGCGTATCGTTTGAACTTCCTCCTCCTCCTCAGTATCCGATCTGGTTCTCCGTCTTCCATCTTTGCCCTCGTTCCTCGGCCCCATTTGGCTCGGGTTAATCCTCAACGTCCGGGTGGGAAGTCGTCATCTCGGCCCGGATCGACCTCCTCGTCGGCCGTAGTCATGCCTTTGATCAGCGCTTTGAGTCTCGCCCGGTTGTTAGGTCGGCGATCTCCGTCTTTGGGAATCAAGTGAGTCCCTCTTGCCCGCTAGATCCCGCCGTGACTCGGTTCCTCGGGATCCACCTTTCGTCACTGGAGGTACTTGCCATTGCCTTTGCTATCGTCCTCGTTCCTCGGCTCGCCTATCCATTCGTTCCTCGTCAACAAAGTAGACAACACTTACTTGTTTGCTTTCGAAAAGGTTAAGGATGGAGTACAGCGATTCGATCACGAGTGAAAAAGATTTTTATAGTACGCTTCCATTTACGCTAGCGTGTCGGTCTCAGCCGATCAAGTCGTTTTTGCCGCAAAGGACAAATTTTGAAAAGGCTGTCTTGACACATCGCTTTTCGGTACTTTTCCTATGCATTAATCATTATTTGTCCTAACATTCCTAGCGCGAGAAATCATTAATCATTCGTGCGTTGAATCGGAAGATTTCTTTCATGGCGGTGATAGGCGGCGACGACGGCCCTTGGCAACCGTCGTCTTGATGGCCGCAAGATTCCTACTGATTTTCAGCGATCTTTATGAGGCTCTTAGCGTAGGATTACGGTGAGACTCGGGCCAGATTCACTATAATCCCGCCGGCCATGGTTTCCAAGAACTAGACTCAGCGATTAAGAGCTAGCCCGTTTCCACCATTATAGGTGCCGTTTACCTTGCTAAAATGAAGACGGGTGTGAAATGCGACAAGATCTCTCCCTAGAAGATTGTCCTAGTAACCTACGCGTTGCGCTTGTTAGAGTCTTTCGTTTAGCGTCAACTATCCTCACTAGATGTCGATAGGAGCTGTTGAATCTCTCTTACAACGGGGTTTGAAGCCACAGATCACGGTCAGCGAGATGGGATCCCCTTCTAGCTTCTACCAACATCGAAAGATGCTATTTAGGAGCTCATGGGTCATCAGATAACTCTCACGAGGCGTCTTAAGAAAACGACCTATCGTGACGGAGCGGTCTCGGCGACTTTGCTTAAGCGGAAAACTTGTTTTGCTTGGAAAATGGAGACTACCAGTTAGAACACAAAACGAACTTATATCAACTCGACAAGATGTTGCTAAGAAAACGAAGATAACAAGCAAGAACGCAAAGCTAACTTTTATCAATCTCGACAAGATGTTGCTAAGAAAACGAAGATAACAAGCAAGAACACAAAGCTAACTTCTATCAATCTCGACAAGACGTTACTAAGAAAACAAAGATAGCAGACCGAAAGGGTTTCTCCCTTAGCATCAACCAGCACACAAGGTGGCTTAGGAGCTCGGATTTTCCCCTTTTGGTGTCCGATTTCAAGGTATCCAGGAGATGTTATACGGTCCCCTTAGTCGGCGCCAGAATGTAGATGTAGAAAATCCTACTTCTACATCCAAAGGTAATTAAGCATGCACGCAAAGAAGCAAAACAAACAAGGAAAGTAGGAGAACATGATAGGTGTAGAATACACCGTATTTAATATCTAGTATTTATGCTTTCTTTGCGAGTTTTCTTGTAAATTATGTATCTTATGTGTGCTTTTGAGTTTATTAGGTGCAATGGAGTCATTTGGAGCAAAAAGACCAATTGAAACTCGTTCAAATGCAAGATTTCTACTTTTCATTGTGTAGAGGGGCGAGAAGACGAAGGCAATGGCGAAAGAAGCGGAGGTCATTACGAGTTCGTATGAAGAAGTTATGGGCGAAGCAGCTACGCTGTCGGTTCCTCGGGGTGACGATTACAACGAGAATGATGTAGGAAGCTGCATCGGTCTTACAAGGCCCCGACAACTGAATGAGATTACTAAGGGCGCCTGGTTTAATTACTGGGGCACCTCACCCTTTATAACACCCAGTCGAATCCATTTTAGAATTCCATTTTCTCTTCGAGCGAGACGCTCGAGGCTAAGATCGTTCATGCGGCAACCATGTAAGGTCCAAGGGTGGAAGTGTTCGATGGACTAGGACAGGAGTTCACAAAGGCTAGACATGGGTTGTACTAGAATGAAATCGGCGATTAACGAGAGATGGGTTTCCACCCAGTTTGGAATTTGGTTGATGTATGGAGCCAAGAAAGTTGGTGAAGAAGACAACCTATTGCCTTCGATGAATGATGTGATTGAATGTATGTTGAGAACAATGGGTGTGTTCTAAATGTGGAATCTTTATGCGAGGAAGGAGCGGTGACCTTAGGAATCACCCAGCGAGCTTAAAATGGAGTTACCAGTATCTGGCACACAAGGTGCTTGTAAATCGGCTTTGAGTGACCGGTATTCCCAATCTTTGTTCAATCCATAGGTTACAGGTATGTCTAGAAGATGGAGCTCAACTATGTTCTTTGTTACGATGGCGAGGGTTCTTTGGTTGATCATGGATGCTGGTGCTGATGAGTCGAAAGTTGAGTCGCAGAGAGATGAAGGAAGCAGGTTTTGGGAGTTTGCTTTGGGTTGGTGACTGAAGCTGCAAGATTGCAAATTTGCAGCTGATGGCATTGGAGAGAGTAATTGCTGGTGCTGTGAGAATGAATGGAAGAACAAGGCGCTGTAATTGGTAGCAAGGAAAGAGTGGAGTTTCTTTGGCGGCCATTGTGATGATATATTGATGAGCAGCAGTTTGGTCTTAATATAAACGAGTTCGGGAGATGAATGGCCCCAGAGCTGCCAGCGACGGATGGAATGGAATTAGGCATGACTCGGGATTATAATGTGGAATGGCAGAGATACTCAGGGAGCGGTGAAGCACAATAAGTGAGGCCCGAGGTTATGAAGATTGCAAAGGCTGGGATTTGGAGATTACAAGGAGGAGGATGGCCTGGGTTGCCATCGAGAACCCGTGAGTTGCGGTGTTGCCGGTGCGATGAACTGATGCTATGGCTTGCATCGATTATGGGCGTGTGGAGTTGAAGTCGGGGTTGAGAGCATTTTGGCCAGTGAAGTATGGCCTGAGGTGGTCTTGGTTGCAGCTTGGTGGTGACAGGGTACTAGCTTGAGAACCTGAGATGTTAGTGAGGGAATGGCTAAAGGCGTTAAAGGATGATTGAATTGCTGTGAAGCATGGAAGAACTCGAGAAGAATAGAGTTCGAGTCCGAGCTGGTCTTCTACTGAAGTTTGTGGCAGCTGTGCGGTGTGCTGAGAAGGGACTGACGGAGCCGTGGAAACTTTAAAGGGATGTCTGAGTTATGCTGCTAGATGGAACCGGTGTTGCAGTGGTGCAGCTCTGGGCTGTTGATACTCAGGTGGAGATGGCGGTGGTGCGAGGTGTATTTGCAGTGGAGGCAATTGGTGCTATAGCGCAGGTGGGTGATCTTTGGGCTGTTGGAAAGTGCTATTACAGCACAGCTAGGAGCCAAGGAATGGAGCTCAGTGCCATTGGCTGAACTGGGAATGAGTTAAGCTCAGGTGGTGAATAGAGCCAGTGAAGCAATGGCTCAATTTGCGACGGCAAAGTGGCGAGGCGGAGTATATTACAGTGAATTCATGGAGCAAGTGATGGTGCGATGGCTAGGTGGAGAAAGAATTGAGAATGCAGCTACACGAGAGCGCAGTGACTTGAGCCCAGTGAGTGCGAGGCGGAGCGAGGCAAAGCGTGCGGGGAAGTGACGGTGCGAGAACAAAGCCCGCGAAAAATAGTGCGAAAAGTGACCAAAAATGGCGCCTGGGTGATCATAGTTCGTGGCAGTTTGAAGGTTAAAGTGTCAATCGCAATATTTCGGTGAATCGCGAGGGGGTGCAGTCGGATGCAAGAGTCGGCAATGGGACATATGAGCTACGCATCACGCTTTTGGGTGCGTTTCGCGAGAAATGAGGAATTGGTTTAGATGGTGATACGTGATTGTTTGAATTGCGAGAGATATGGAGATGAGCTCTTTGGGAGCGTGCACTTTCGCTGTGACGATTTCCGATGACAAAAGGTGGCACGAGATATTTTTCGGCGACGGATTAGCCGCCGTGGCCAGAATTCCGGTGATGCGTCATCAATTCGGCGGCTTTTGGACCCAAAATTCCAGAGACATATTTTTCACTCCACAGGCTTGGTGGACCAACTTGGAGATGGGTTTTGAGAAGAATTAACCTAATTTTGGGAAAGTATCCTTATGGGGAGAAAAGCATATATATAGAAAACTCTTTTTCTAAGCGGGGATATCTCCATTAGGGAGACTTCTACTTTTGTTCTAGGGTTTCATGATAGTTGTCTTCTTTGCTTTCTATGATGATTTCCAAAAACACAAGTAACTAAGTTTTTATTATTGGTTGAAGATGTAGTTGGATATTGCAACCAAGTTATGATTTTTATGAAATAGTTTTCTCTCAATATTATCGTTTGATTTCTACGGGTTACAATAATTGCATGATTGATGGATTGCAATATGATTGAATGTTTGTTTAGTCGAGTCTAGAATTGATTGAACTCACATCCATATCTATAGCTATTTTAGGGTTTTCATCGATGATAACCTTGAATACTAGTAGCATGATATGATTCTAGGTTGTAGTGATACATCCTTGTATTCATATGTAGAAATTGACCTTTGTTCGAATTGTTTTACGCAATGTATTACAATTGCATTGATTAGCCTATTTCTGAAACTTAATGCTCCTAGGAATTGAACTTGATTAGCGCAAGGCGTTAGGTTATTCTTTAGGTAGATTTCACATACGCAGCCCTAATGTGTGTGTTGATAACTTTGGAAATTACGGAGTATTCTTGCAATAAGGTATTCCATGGCTTTTGATGATAGCGAGATTAAATACGAATTCTATTCATACATTCATAAACTTGTTTGCAATTGAAGATGAAACCTTTATCCAATATTTTCCCATCCTTGATTTGCGTACTTTATTTGCTTTTTGTTTATTTTTATTTACACAATCAGAAATTCTTCTGGGTGTTTTATATAGGAAACCATAACAATTCGACAACCTAGACCTCTCTGTGGGATCGATCCTTTCTTGCCCTTGCTATATTTATATTTTGAGTAGTAAGAAAGTGTAATTATATTTGTGTCGCTTACGACAGCGACCAGAACACGAGATATACGTGGTTCGGCATGATTACCTACGTCCACGGGGATTAAAGGATGATCTTATTACTCGATTCAAGGTTACAAGACGGGTGTTTCTCTCTCAATGCTATGAGTATGCTCTCTTTCCTCACTACTTACTTGAGTTCTACCTCTCTACATGGTCTCTATTTATAGTTACAAGTGATGATACACCCAGTACTACGATGTTAGGCCTGGCGTAGCTTCCTCGATGTTCCTCTCGGGTGATCGAACGATGTCTCACTAGATGTTCTTATTTGTTCGGGTCGGGACGTCAAGAAGCCGAGTGATGTCTTCTTACTGCTATCTCGTCACTCGATGTCGCCCACTTGGTGGGGATGATCGATGTCGCCCTTTGGATCCTTGGCCGAGTCTTCCTTGACCGAGCTCTTCTTATCTTTACCAACTCTGTCGAGGCGCATTTATTGCTCCAAAGACCGATGTCCATCGCATCACAACTTTTCCCCTTTTTAGTCGACTTCTCGAGCTGTCTCTGCTCCTCTTTTCTTGCGCCCAGATTCGGAGAGGTGATCCGGTACTCTAGATGCATGCTTTCTCTGGTACGCCATGGCTTAGGATCATTCCACCTGTCCCTGTGGATTATTTACACCTACAGAGATGCTTTAAATTTGTGATAGATGGTGGGATTGAACCCGTGATATTACTAAGTTTCTGAAAAGTTAGAGATTCAAGATAAGGAAGATCACCTACTGAGGATGGAATTTGTCCAGAGATTTCACCTCGAGACAAGTTGAGTTCGTTGATGCGGTTGGTCTCAATATCACATGCGACTCCGTACCAGTTCCAACAGTCTGTATTTGGAACCCATGAAGCAAGATGAGAGGGGTTGTTTAGAGACTTCTTAATGTTCATAAGAGCTTCATAGTCACTAGGATTGCATTTTGCTAAAGCATCAGCATGAGAAGGTGATATTAGAGTAGCAGTAGCTAAAAAGAGAAGAAAGACTGAGCAGTAGAGAGGGAAAGAGTGTTGTGTCTTCATGGTGTTTTGGCTTTGTTCTCGTATATGTTGTGAAGAAGAACTGAGCAGAAGGGAGTTATATTTATAGCACCAACCAGTTTGACACACATACAGTGTGCACATGTATATGCATGATTTCGCAATTAAAGGACGCGGAGAACACTTCATGCCCTGTTGTGCTGCATGAGCCAACGCCTATACCAACTTAAAGGAGTACCATCCATGACCCAGGGTGTGAAATTTCTTGGTTGCTTCTTCTCAGTTTAGTAATCGATACTATCATCTATGGACTGAACCAACATCTGGGACATCACTTTATTTGCATTCCGCGTCAATAATTATACTAGAATAATAATGTGAGTCTCAAACCATCGGCCATTTTTACCAACCGTAGGCCAATGCCTCGTGTATCTTCTCTGTCTATACTCTATAGTTCCAAATCAAAGTTCTCATGCATTATTGTGAAAAACATCATATTTATAGGCCAATTTAATTTGTGTTGAAGAAAATGAGTTTTAATTAAAAGGTTTTATGGTCTTGGTGTGGTTTGATCTAATGACCTAAGGGTCTAAGGATACTCACTCATTTTTGGGTGAATGAAGTGGAACCTTTAGTCCCACATTGTGGAAAACTAAAGAGGAGCTCTACTATATAATCATACACTTATGTATGAATTGTAAAACGTGGGTGGAGCGGTTGGGCAAAAATACATATTTTTACCCATGCGATATGCGCATATGCCATGCACCAAGTCCCTTTTATATACGGAAAATACAACTCGAAAATCTGTTTTCAATATACCGAAAAATTCTTCTTTTATTCTAGGTTTTATCCATACGTTTTTACATCCATCCCCGTTCTTTGAGTTCGAAGAGGGTAACTTGCGTTGTGCTAACTTAAGTTATATCGGGCAGTCTTATCCTGGACACATCTTCGCTGTGAGGGGTTTAACATTACTCAACTCGAGTATACCCGCGAACTAATGTGTTAAGGACAACTCGTCAAGTTGTTTCGGTAGAGTGTTTCGCATTAGTTCTTTACATATTATTTTTGATACATCTAACGTGCTGTTCATTGTTGCAAGATTCCAACAATCTTAACACATTATTATTCCTTGTAACAATGGGAAAGAACGACGTTGAAAAACCACGAAGTTTAACGGAAAGTATTTCAAGAGATGGCAATCGAAGATGTTGTTTTATACGAACCATCATGAACTCGGATTATGTACTTGTTCCAATCAAGAATTGATGAATCTTTGAAGTTTTGAACGAGGAGGAGCTCGCGTATAACAAGAGGTCGAATTTTAAAGCTAAAAATCATATCATGAATGGTTTGGAAGATGCGATGTATGATTTTTACAACGTTAAAGATAATTTCAGGTGCTTATGATTTTGGAGTAGCGTTAGAAGCGAAGTACCAAAGTCGAAGGCTATAGGAGCAAGAAATTTAAGTGGCGAAATTTATGGACTTCAAGATGATGAATGATAAACTGTTGTTGATCAATTCCTCGAATTTCAACAAATCATTAATGAGATTCTTCTTTGAAGGTATGGTCATTGATGAGACATTTCAAGTATCTGCGGTGATTGAGAAGTTACCATCTTCTTGGTCGGAGTACAAGAAAAATCTGAGACATGAAACGTGATTCTCGAAAGAGATGTTTAGATGATCCCCTAGATGTGCCTTCAACTAGTCAGCTATTACCTTTAGAGGAAGATGAAACAGAAGTAGAACCTAGAAGAGGTAAAAGGGTTAGAAGCGAGAAAACCTATCACTGGTTGCATAACATACCTAGCATTAGTCGATCCTCGGACTTATAAAGAAGCCATGACTTGTCGAAGCTCCTTGGTGGAAAGAAGCTTCCTTTAATGAAATGTATTCCATCAGAAAAGCGGTACTTTTAAATTGTAGATTTACCTCCGGGTGTAAGGCCATAGGTTGTAAATGGAATTTTAAGAGAAACGTAAGATAGATGGAGCTGTTGAAAAATACAAGGCTAGGTTGGTAGCTAAAGGCTATAGACAAATAGAAGGTATAGATTTATTTGACACATATTCACTAGTGAGTAGAATTAGCTCCATTAGGATGTTAATTGCTATAACCATCCCAATCTAGAGATACATCAAATGGATGTAAAGACAGGCGTTTCTTAATGGTGAGTTAGATGAAGAAATTTATATGGAACAACCTGAGGACTTTGTAGTTAAAGGTTGTGAAAAGAAAGTTTGTAAAGTGCTTAAATCTTTGTATTGATTGAAACAAGCACCTAAACAGTGGCATGAGAAATTTGATCATGTGATGATTTCTAGTGGTTTTAGAATTAATGAATCGATAAGTGTGTTTATACTAAACTTGTCTAGGATGCTGTGTGATTGTATGCTTGTATGTTGATGATATGCTTATCTAGGTACAAACATGGATGCTATTAATTCCACTAAGAAACTGTTGAATGAGAACTTTGACATGAAAGACTTAGGCCGTGATGTCATATTAGGGATGAAGATTAGAAAAACTTCTAATGGCTATAGTCCGAGTCGGTCTAATTATGTTGAATCCATACTTAAGAAATTTAATCGAGTTTAATTGTAAACCTGTGTGTACTCCTTATGATTCTAACTGTCGTCTCAAGAACAATAAGGGTGTATGAGTTAACCAACTTGAATACTCAAGAGTCATAGGAAGTATGATGTATTTGATGAATTGGTCGAGACCAGACATTACTTATGCTGTAAGTAGGTTAAGAAGGTATACTTGTAATCCAGGGCAGATAGATTAGGATGCACTTATTAGAGTGCTAAAGTACTTGAAGTACACAATGACCTTTAGTTTGAATTACGAAGGATATCAGGTAGTCCTTGAGGGATTTTGCGATGCAAAGCTGGATAACACATCGAGAGGATTCTAAGTCTACGAGTGGATATGTATTCACTCTAGCGAGTGTTTGTCTGTATCTTGGAAGAGTTCCAAAGAGACATGTATAGCTCGTTCCACTATGGAATCGGAGTTTATTGCGTTAGATAAAGCGGAGAGGAGGCGAATGGTTAAGAAACTTTTTAGAAGATATTCCTCTCGGCATGGGCACATGCCGACTATATCTATACACTTTGTGACATCAAATCTGCGATAGGTAGAGCTAAGAGTAGCTTCTACAATGGAAAGTCTATACATATTCGTAGAAGACATGATACTTTGAAAACACTAATCTCAACAGGCGTTATTTCCATAGATTGGACGCAGTCCAAGAAGAATATCGCGGACCCTTTGACGAAAGGTTTGTCCAAGGAGATAGTTAGTAAAGTATCGAGGGGGATGGGTGATAGGTGTTGTAAACACCTTGTTATTTATCTATTGTTTATGCTTTCTTTGCTACTTTTCTTGTAAATTATGTATCTTATGTTTGCTTTTGAGTGTTATTAGGTGTTTTGGAGTCATTGGAGCAAAAGGAAGTGGAACTTGCTTAATTCGAGGATTTATTCTCGATCATCTTAAAGAAAACGAAAATATGAAGCCGGCGAAAGATTGAAGTCAATACGACTGCGTCGAGAAATTCTGAGCAAAATCTATGAATAAGCTTGTCGGATCCACAGAACCATATGCAAAATTATGGAGACAATGGGGTGGCCCATATCCATTTTTGCGCCTAAGTCTAGTGGCCATTCTTACACTGCCCTAAAATTGAGAGAATTCATCTCTCTCAATTATTAGTAGTTTCTGTCTCAATACCAGAGAGAGGAGAGGCGGCATCATTACAGTAAAGATGAATTAAAGAAGAAAACGATGGGGATAGATCGAAATGGCTGCTGTCTTAGAGATGGTGATAGAGATTCAGAGGAATCAGGGAGATGAGAAGATGATGTTGTTAAGTTGAGAGCTTCTGTTGGTGGAGGAATTGATGTGGGGTTTGTGGTTTGAAGCAAGAAAAGGGGATCTCATGTGTTGAGAGTGGTTTTGATACTGAGAAGAACGAGAAGATTTAGATGGGGGTTTCGATCGAATCTAGTTGTTACAATGGATTTGGGCGAAATGATGGTGGTGCTGTTGAATCTATGGGTTTTGAGCTGTTGTGATGAGACGAAGAAGGAATTGAAGTAGGGAGTCGATTTATACATGTAATTTAAGGTTTACAGTCAACTGGAGAGATGGGTTTCGATTGAACAGAGAGAAAATGAATCTGGTGATACAAGCGGTAATGGAAATTTGGGTTTGAACTAGTTTTAGCAACCGAAATGAGCAAGGGATTCAACTCCAACCGAGAACTGAGATTTGAGAGTGTTGTTGAAGACCTGATTCAACAAAGAACTGATGTTAATGGTGGGGTCTGTTGAAGCCATGAAGGTGATGTTATGTGGCAGGAATACATGGAGATCTGTAAGATAGAGGGAGCTTAGAAACCAGATGAGAGGTTATGGCTTGAGAAGGTCTGCAAGAAGTGATGCAGTGTGCAACTGGTGTTGTGGATGAAGTAAAGCTGCAGATTCTCAGTAGATGGGTTTGAATCAGAAGCTAAGAATGTGTAGCTGTTAGTTAATGGCAGAGAAGCGGGTACAATTGATGTTTGAGGCTTACAGGTGCAGGTGATGATGGGTTGAGTTGAAGGGTTAAGAGCTCATTGAGCTGACAGTGATGTAGCAGTGGTGGTAGAATTGAAGAATTGGTGCTGTTGCTTTGAGTTGGAAGTAGATACAGTGGTCTAGAGGTGAAGCTGAAGCAATGGGATAGTGGTTTGAGGCTTTTGAGTTGTTGCAGGTGCAGTGGAGGTTTCGGTGGTGCACGATAAGACTGAGTCGATGTTGTTAGTTTCGGCAGAGATGAATCCGAGAGTTGCAATGGGAGTTGGTGCTGGTCATGACAGGTTTGGGTTGAGTTGTTATTTAAGGCTGAATCGGTGATTTTGCTAGGGATTGAGGATGTTGTCAGATGCTGATGAACATAGGTGATTCTGAGCAGTTCAGACGAGCTCGTGGTGCTATGTCAGTTGCGAACAAGGGAGATGAGATTTGGTGTCTACAGCAAATAAATGTTGAGCTGCGAGGAATGGAGATGCGCTCTGATACACAGGGAGCAGTGAAGGTATGAAATGGTGCTGAGTTCATGTATTTGATTGCTTGGGTGCGAAATGAATAAGTTGCAGGTGAGATGGAAGCAAGGATGGGTTTGAGCAGCTGGATTATAGCTCAAACCAGATGGGTATCTGGTGGTGTTAGTCTGATAGTGTAGGATCATAATATCGCAACGTGCGGGGCTCGCGGGATTAATAAACAGCGACGTCGCGAGGCAGTCGCAGACAGCTAAAATAAATGACGCGATGAATAACGACACACAAAACAGCAGAAAGACGTGGAACTTTGGCGAGGGGTTAAGAAGTGTCGCGAGAATAAATGTTTGTACATCTGCGACACTTCGCGGAACATTTCCGAAATAAAAGGATAGATTAGCTGTCATCCACTATGTATCGCCCTATATAAAGGGTTGAGTGAGTCTGTTGTAAGGGAGAGATTTTTTTGGAATTGTTGGGCAAGTCATTAGGAGAGAGAAAGTTTAAGAGTGTTTTACTTGCTAAGTGTAATCCTACTTTTCCTGTGTAGACAACTCATGAAAGTAATCAATAAACATTCTCAATTATGCAACTTTCAATGGATTAATTAACCAAAATATAGTGAGGGGTGTAGTGTGGGAAAACCTGCTACTACATATGCGCTAGAAACAGGGACGAAATTGATTGACAGAAGAAATTGGAAAGAATTTAGATTAACGAGAGAAGAGATTTGGAAAAGATACTCAAGAATTCATTGAAAAAGAAAGATGGCTAGAAGAAGAAATGTACAAGGGCAACCAACGATTGTAAGAAGAAGTGGGAGACTTACTTTGGAGAAAGGAGGAATGAAATGGGGAGAATCATCAAGGATGAATATGAGAAATGATGGAGAAGGTCAAAACCAACCACCAATCTCCCCGGAGCAAACGCTAGTGGATTATGATAGAGTAAGTGTGCATACTTGGAGATCCGATTCTCAAGACGAGAGAGAAGAGGAGCAAGCGGTGGTGAACAATGGACAAGGAGAGCAAGGGATGAATGGAGAAATGAATCCGGAAACGAAGAAATGGCGGCGTTAGAAAGATTGAGACAAACAATACACGAAGAGAGACGATTAGAAGCGAGAGGAGCGAGCAAACTTGACAAGACAAAATCATGAACCGAGGATGGAAAATATGAGGTTGCAAAGAAGGAGATCTAGAAGTAGTGTGAGATCAAGTTCTAGATCGAACGAGAGAAGAAAGAAGGAGAGTTTTACCAACGAAAGTGCCGGGAAGAAACACAAAATCCGAATACTGAGCATGGCGAGAGAACGGGAAATAGAAGATCGTCATATTCCTCAGCCCGAAAATCTTCAAAATGAGCGAAATAGGGAAAATCAAGAAAACATGCAACTCCAAGGGCCGAATGATCCAGTTTCTTTGAAGGAAGAATAATTCTACACGGGAGAGAAGAATTGAGAAGAAACCGAGAGATCGAGGATGACATTGAGAGACACTACATTGAACAAGCGCGACTAGCTCGCGAAAGAGAAAGAATAAGAGCAGAAATGGAAAATCAAGAGATGGAAGAAGCAATCCGGCAGAATAACCATGACAACCGCGAGAGAAGGAGGGAACAAAACCGTACCAATAGAAATATTAACGAACAAGTATGAGAGGGTGCGTATGATGAGAGTGAGAGGCAACCAAGAAGAGAGAACAACCGATATAATGGCGTGCGAATTAACGAAAGAGACGAAGAAGAGCGTCGCGAGGAGAGAAGAGGAGAAAATAATGAGCGGAAGGTCAAAATAGGCACGAGCGAAGAAGGAGAGAAGCGAGCTAAAAAGACCAAGTAGAAAAACAAATTCCGAGGCAAATGAACAAATCTTAAGAGAACTAGCTGAAATGAGAGGATTACTTGAATAATAGAAGGGAAGGAGGAAGGAGACAACCTGGACGAAGCCATCGCAGGCCGCCAAGAATCCCTTCACGCTAGAAGTGCAGATGGGAGGAATACCTCCTAAATGCAATCTACCTGCATTAACCAACATCTTTGATGGAACAACTTGTGCGATACAACATATTAAGGCTTACATGAGATGTATGTTACAATGGGAGAATCATGATGCCATATTGTGCAAATATTTCGCGTCAAGCTTAATAGGAGAAGCACTAAAATGGTTTGAAGGTATGCCAAGGAACACAATCACATCTTTCAATCATTTACAAGCCACATTCCTGGGAGCATACATAAGTAACAACTCTTCGCGACCAGGTATTGAAGATGTATTCGGGTTGAAACAAAGGATTGGCGAGAGCTTAAGACAGTTGACAGTAAGATGGAGGACCATGTGCAGCGAAATGGCAGGACGGGTTGAGGAGAGATATCTCATACTCTCATTTGTGAATGCTCTCTTCGCGACTAACTTGTTATACATTCAAATTTTTAGAATCAAAAATACAATCACGATGGCAGAATCAAGAGAATTACAGAAGAATATATTGCCTTAGAAGAAAGACAAAATGAAATGAATTCTTATCCAAATCGCGAACACGAGCTCCAACGCCGCGAACGCAAGTTTGTTACCTCAATTCATAAATACAAAGTGGCGAGCACTTCGCAAGGACAAGCAGGTAAGGAGAGCGATGAGGGACAGCGGAAGATAGTAGCCATGGGAAGCCACGATCAAGAAGAGTTTGAACGTGAAAGGAACTACTACAACCGTAATGAAGAATAATAAGATTCGAGGCTAGATCATGTGCAAGAAACTTATGGTGGACGAAGACAAAATAACCGTGGAGGGCGTAGAAGTCATAGAACAGTATGGGAACAGATTAAGATGCCTCCACCGAATGCTAGCGTTGAAAAGATCTGGGGAAGCTATACTTGTGATGGAAAATGTACCAAAGACCTTGGAATGTTGGAATGGAACCACCGCCAGGGCGATAGAAGTCATGAGTTTTGTTCTTACCATCGCTTCCATGGGCATCAAACAAACGATTGTAGAAACATAAAGAGAATTATTCTCGGGATGATTGATCGGGGAAGTCGAATCACTTTCTAAAGGGAGAAGAAACAGTCGACATTACCACTACCACCGGAGATGCACAATGCTGTCGGCGAAAGGAAAGGAAACATTTGTGATAGAAGTAGGAACAAAAGCCAAGAATTTGAACTGCAACTCTATTGTCCACTCCTATCGCACCATCGAAGATTTCCATGACAACGTACTCGGTAGAGTCTTTGCGAGAGACGCTAATGATAAAGAAATAATGAGTCCAAGAGAACGACGCAGCTTAGAAAAGTGGCAGTTGAAGACTATTTCTTTCTCTGCAGATGAAGTACCAAAAGGAAGAGAAACACACGATAGCCGTTGGTTGTGAAACTAGAGATTAACCCGAAACCGGTCGATGGGGAAGATGATGAGGCGAAGCTTGTTGGGCGATCAACCGAATTCTAATCGACACCTGGAAGTTCGGTGAATATTCTCTTCTACCATACTTACAAGACGATGGGCGGAAAAGATGAGGATTTAATCCCCTCGACATACAAGATATATGGCTTTAATGGCACCATAAACAAGCCAAAGGGAGAGGTTCACATGAGAATACCTCTACAAGGATTATCAACTGATGTCTTATTCTGTGTGGTTGATGTGGAATCCCCGTATAATGCACTAATTGGGAGGCCATGGCTTCATGAAATTTTGGGGATCGCCTCAACATACCATCAATGCATAAAATTTCCACACCCAAATGGCATTGGTATCATACAGGGGAGATTGGAAGGAGTCGCAACAAAGTGCCATGAGGTCGATATAGAAAACTGCGAAGAAAGAAGTGCCAAAAGAAAGGGTTGGAAGCAACATGTGAGAAATGAACAGAGAAAGGAAAAATTGATGGTAGATGCTATAGAAGTGAGGGCTGAACATATCTCGCGAGGTGAATGCTTAGAGACAAAGACCAATATTATAACAATGAAGAAGCAAAAGATATGAGGAACAAAAGGCATAAGAAGTGAATAATCAATAACAAGGGATGCAAAGTAACAAAATTGAAGTAATGATGTGCGAGAATCTCGCAGCCAAGAGTAAAATGAGAATACGATTAAGAAAGAAAAGTGAAATACAACAAGTGAAACAGAATCGTGCGAATACTTCGAAACAAATATCACAAATAATGAAACATGAATGATTGAATGATTTAACAAATATAAATGCGCAAATGAATGGGACGAACCTTTATGGCGTACACCCTAGTTCGCGAATAACATTTCGTAAGAGGCAAATGTAAGACCTAAAGTGCGTCATATAAGGGGGTATCTCTCGCCGTGGTTCGTTGGGGAAGGTTACACCGCTCCCGAAGCCCGAACCATGAAAATTTGGGGCCCATGAAAGCCTATCCTAAGAGGTACCTTGGATTCCCAACTATATATGTAGGTTATACCCTGGTTGGGCGACCGAGGGTCTCTTCCTAGGAGTCAGTGCATGCTCAAGGCGCCGAGGTACACGGTTGAGCCAGAGTGCCCGGATGGATGAACCTACCCTGGCCATTCTTGGCAAGTCTTGGCATGCGTTGCACTCGCCCGAAGAAAACTCCACTTAGGGTGCGGTCTCGTAACCATAAACCCTATAGGTATAAGGGATAAGAGATCTGAAAACAATCAAGTTGTTGTTAAGACCGGATGGGAGGAGCTAGTCTTGTATGGCCGATGTTTCGCCTCCTTGAAGGGGCAACCTGGGGAGATGATAAGGGCGGTGCTCTCCATTAGGGGGGTGCCAAAACAGACGCAAAATGTCATGAGGCTTTGTTTTCGCAAGGAGACTTAGGCTTGTCATATTTGTGCAATGATCCTGCGCAGAGGCAATAATACTAACGCGAGGGTAAGGCGAGATCAATGGGTCTTTGCATGAAAGTGTACGGACGTCCCCGCGATTTCGTCGCAAGACGGCAATGTCATAGGACTTTATATTCGCAAGGATATCTAGGCCTGTCATATTGTTACCAACCAAAACATCCTATGCAGAGGCAAAAATACTTGAAAAATGATAAGGCAAGATCAATGGGTCTTTACATACAAGTGTAAAGACGTCCTGCGATTTTGTCGCAATGAACGTGGCGGGGGGAGGACCTCTAATTAGGGAGGTCTGACTTGGAAGACCACACAAAATGATAAGGCAAGGTCAATGGGCCTTTGCATGAAAGTGTAGAGGCGGCCTGCGACCTTGTCGCAGCAAAAAGAGATAGAATTCTCAAAGATATCTGCGACCTAGTCGCGGCTATACATTTCAATAACACTAAAATTATTATCCAACAAAATACATGAGGATAATTAACTTCTTCCATCAGAAGATAAATACCAGAGGCAAGTATGGGAATGGAAATGATGGAATATTGTTATTCATCTTCCGATGAAAGAGTTATACATCAATAAAGATAGCCAATAATATTACAAGGAAGAACTAACAAAAAAGGGGAGTGAAGATTGAATTCATGAAAAAAGAGTTCACTATAACAAAGATACAAAGAATGTACGAGATATTACACGCAAAGAAAAGAAAACAAAAGAATTACATCTTGGGTGATTCTTCTTCTTCATCGATTCATCGGTTTTATTATTCTCATCGCTTTAATTTTCTTCTTCGCCCGACTTCACTATCGAAACTTCGAGAGACAGTAGATTCTCAGAACCTTTTCAAGAAGCCAGGGATATGTATGCAGAGGGATGTTCGGTGTTTACAAACATACTCCATGGCTCCATTGCAAAAACGAATCTGCATCATTATTAAAGTTTTTCACTGTCATTTCAAATTGTTCCTTCAACTTGGAATACTTGTTATTATTACTTAAGGGAGAGACTCTTCCGCGAGTTGTTGTTTTTCGATTCAAGTTCTTCAATTCTTGCCGGGAAAATTCCGTGAGTTGTTCTTTCTCGCATTCAAGCTCTCTAATTCTAACCCGAAGCCTCTTCTCGGATTCTCGCAAATAAGTAACAACAAGTTAATAATTTACAAGCAATACTACACGTAGTAAAAGTAGTAAGGTGTAATAAATAACCTTCTCTATCGGATATCATATCTTTAATCAAGGAAGTATGCTCGCGTGAAGACTAACATCAACACCTAGGTTATTCCTGGCATTATCTAAAACTTTCGCAGCCTGGCGAATTCATCGTCACTATTTATAACAAGGAGGGAACGAATTTGATCTTCTCGCTCACTAAGCAAGGAATTACGCGAAGCAATTCATCCCGTTCAATTTGTAGTTCAAGGAGAGATTTTTGAAATGTTGCTAATGCCTGTGCACCATTATTAGCAATGCGATCTTTATCATCTATAAGGTCACTAATTTTCTTCCTCAAAATTTTGATTTCTTTATTGGACTCGAGAAACATTCGTTTAAATTGGTTGGCAAGACTTAAACCAGATCTATGTTCAATTTCTAAAAGACGATATTTGGTCCGAAGTTCATTTAATGAAAGGGAGTTAATTTTGTTTGATGAACTACTTAAAGAGTTGTTGAGGTGAGCGAGAAGAAGGTTATTATCCATAGGATCGGAAATGTATGGAGAAGAATAGCCTCATCGGAGAGATTATATACATCTGCGAAAGTAATAAGTTAGGTAGCAATAGGCGACCGATTAAATAAAAAATAGTAAAAGGAGGTAAAATTTTATACCATAAAGTTGCTGATTAGCGTTTTGAAGAGTGGACACCTTATCCCTTTGGGAGTCAAGTTCGGTATTTAACTTTTTGAATCGTCTCGTCTTTATCGCGAGATGACGCAGCTTCCCTCCAGGTTCTCGAATCTTCTTGCTCAATTGCGAATTCTTCTTCTCAAGATTGTTGCGTCTTCTCTCAAGGTCTGAGGCAACTACAAAGGAAGTTCTTCCAACCTATAAAAGAAGATAGAAAAATCATTAAAACATATATATATACTTAAACAATTTAAAGATTAGCAGGGAAGTATGACTGTACACATACCAGAGACCCAAGTGCATTCAAAAGGTCAGGAGACACAACTCTAGAGACTCCATTGAATGAATTATTGCCTTCCAGTAGAAAGGCATTACACACGTTTGCGAGAGCCCCGCAAGAGAAGCTAGGGAGCATCTCCCATTCCTTGGAAACAATCGAGAAGATGTTGGATAACTGATCCATGGAAGAACCGGTCAATGGAATCTTCTTGGCGAGAGAGGAATTCGATTCATGGTTATCCTCGTCGAAGATTCGAGCTTGAGTTAAGGCGAGAAGAGGATTGGACCTTTCGCTTCTTAGTTAAGGGGGCGGAGGATTTACCCTTGCGAGCCTACAGCTTTACCCTTACTTTTAATCTTCGCAGACAATAGTTTCTTCAACTCCAACCTTCGCATACGCGTAAAGATAAGAAACAGAGGCAACAATATTGTTTTAAATAAGAAGAAAAGGAAGTGATTCTTACTTCACTCGTAAGCGATCGAGCATTGTCGAGTATCCTCCGACGGATCCTTTTTGTAGCTTCTTCTCAACCTCGGCTATCCGAGATTTCACAAACTCAACAATTATAGAAAGAAAGTTACGAAAGCCAAATTTGAAGTCGGAAACATACCTCTTTCTTCTTCTCGTGCCATTTGAATTCCCAAGGATGATACCTCTGCGAGATTCGCAGAAGAACGTGTGGGCCCGCGATATAAGGACCATTTAAAATCAAGGGTACAACCCACCATTTCTCATCTTTGGAGTGGCGAGGAGTAGTATTATTACCGGGTGCCAATCAATATCCCGCATGACCAATTTATCCTCGAGACATTATCCTTTTTCTTCAAAGGACGCCCAAATGAGATTTCGCATTCACCATAGTTTATCACCGAGTAATTTTCAAAAAGTTTTCCACGCTGTATTTCTCAACAGCTATTTCCAAGTCTCGTGAATTTGGGATTTCTCGACAGAGTTAGAGTATAAAGATCCTTTGCCTGCACCGCATTCGCGAACTCAAGCATTAGGCGAATGCAATCGCCACTCAATTGATAAATAGCCCTCGAGAATTTTTCATGGGTTAAGATTTCATAAAATAGAGGCAACTCGGGATCGTATAAGGAATGGGAAGTCCCGCGAGAAGCTGACCTAGCGAGACTATAATCCTTTGATCATCACATTGATGATCGTAAAAATAACTTTTTGCAAAAGAATGGATGAAGGTTCTTGATCAGGGAATGGTCGATAGAGTGAAACCCTTCTCGAGCAATTTCTGTTGAACTTCATCAAAAGAAGCTTTGTATGCACGACTAATGGCAGCCATTATCAGTATGGGAATGGATGAGAAGTTAAAGGTTAAGATCGATGCTAGAAAAAGACGAAGAGAAGATTTGCAGTAGCAGGAGCGCAAATTGCGGAAGGAGAAAATCAAAGAAGTTGCAGAGAGAAACTAAAGAATGAAAAGGAGGGGAAAAGAAAACTATATATAGGAAAAAAGATCCTCGAGAAAAACGAGGTCATTTAATGCGAGAAGAGACATGAACGGTCAAGAATAAACGGTTGGAAGAGACGTGTCGAAAAATGGCTTTAATGGTTAAAAACGTAAAAGTACAAATGATAAAGATAAGCAAAAGCGAAGAGAATAAAAAGCATCGCTCTCATGATATTCTTCCCTTCCAAGAAAAGTATGAGGAGAGACAGAGACGCAAAACTTCTAACATCGCAAAAGAATAGAGGCAAGTACGTACTTTTTAAGTACAAAGATTCTTCCTTTCGTTCCTTCATCAACAAAGATCAAAGATTACTACAACAACAGATTTTTCCTTAAAAAATCGCTCTTCAAACAATATTTAAGGAAAAAGAGGCAAGATGTAGGATCATAATATCGCAACGTGCGTGGCTCATGGGATTAATAAACAACGACGTCATGAGGGGGAGTCGCAGCATGACTAAAATAAATGACGCGATGAATAACGACACACAAAACAAACGAAAGACGTGGAACCCAAGCGAGGGTTAAGAAGTGTCGCGAGAATAAATGTTTGTACATCTCATGACACTTCGCGGAACATTTCCGAAATAAAAGGATAGATTAGCATTGTCATCCACTATGTATCGCCCTATATAAAGGGTTGAGTGAGTCTCGTTGTAAGGGAGAGATTTTTTGGAATTGTTGGGCAAGTCATTAGGAGAAAAAGTTTAAGAGTGTTTTACTTGCTAAGTGTAATCCTACTTTTCCCCGTGTAGACAACTCATGAAAGTAATCAATAAACATTCTCAATTATGCAACTTTCAATGGATTAATTAACCAAAATATAGTGAGGGGTGTAGTGTGGGAAAACCTGCTACTACAAGTAGAGCTGTTGATGGGTACGAGCTGCTGAGGCAATAATGTTGTTGCAGGTGGTCTTGTTTGTGACTTGCAGTTACAGCTCAAGTGGATGAAATGGTCTAGAGATGAATTGAGATGCTGTTATTGACCTAACTTGAGAGTTGTTGATGTTGGAGGCAATTGCAGAATGGCAACTGAGGTTATGGTGTTGTTTCGTTGGTTGATAACAGTCTAGAAATATGTTGAGCAGTTGAGGGCTTGAGCTATGCAGGGATAAGAACGGGATATGGTTGCAGTGTGTATGAGATTGTAGGTAGAGAATATGAGCTTTAAACTGAGAAGATGCGGTGCAGTTCTGTGACATTGCAGTTCATGACATAGGAGATGAATTTGGTGATGGCAATGGAATGATGGAGCTGAACTTGAATGACGTGAAAAAGGGTGGTGCATTGGAGTGAAGTGCAAGGATGGTGCGGCACAAGTTCAAAAGCTGTGTAAAGGCTTTGGTAGAACCAACTCGGCCTAAGTCGGATAGATGATCCAGGACCACCGTGACTCACTGACTCGGTCGTTTGACCCGAGTTGACCCGGCTGACTCTCTGGATCGTTTGACTAGGCCTGACTTTCCGAGTTGAATCGTTGACCGGTGACCGGGTGGACTTTGCCGGTCACCTGAGTTCTTTTTCGGTCACTATTCCGGCCGATTACCGGCCATAATACCAGTTTTCCGGTGACCTCTTTGGGACATATTTTCACATGGGTTTTCCTCACACATGGGCTCGGTGGACTTCTGTCTATTGGACCCTTGGGGCTTGACCTAATTTTGGAACAAGAAGAGCTATAAAGGAGAAAGTTTCTATAACTTTGGGGGTATCACGTTTTATTCTTGGAACTTGGAGAGAGCCGGTTTTGTTTTACGCTTCTAGGGTTTGCTTTTGTTCATCTTCTTCTATTCAATTAATATTTTTAGGATGAACTCCATAGCTATGAGTAGCTAAACAATTATTATTGGTTATGGGATAAAGTTGATTTCTCAACATGTTATATGATTCAATGAATTAGTTTTGTCTCAATATTTTATTGTTTGTGATTCATTAATTAATATTGTCATATGATTTGATTGTTTGTTTGGTTGAGTCGGAATCAATCCGATTTACTTTCATCTCTATTGCTAGATTAGGGTTTTCAATACGAAATAGTTGTTTATCCACGATTCTAAGTAGCATAGTGTGGTTATTACTTGTAGTGATACATCTTTATAATTGCATATGAATCATAACCTTGGTTAAATTGAATTAGTGCTTTTACACGTTTGATTGCCTTGATTAGTCTTATTCCATAGAACTTATTGCTTTTAGGGAGTTAAATCTAATTGTGCTTTTACACTTTAGGTTGGTTTCTAGGAAGAATTCACATATGCATCTTTTAATGTGTTTGTGATGAAATCAGGGAATTAGCGGGATATACTTGCGATCAAGGTATCCTAGGACTTTTAGTAAATGAGAGATTAAAATACCAATTCTAATCATTGATGATAATACATGTTTGTGAATGATACTATCCCGTGACCAATATCTTCTCTCTATTGATTATTCCAATTATTTGCTTTGCTTTATTTTATTTTTACTTTAGTATTTCACTAAAACAACAAAAAATCCCTCCTTGGTTACCTTAGAAACTGAAAATCGCATAACAACAATTGCCTCTCTGTGGAAATGAACTCTTCCTTACCTTGTACTTCATTTATATTTAGTGAGTAAGAAAGTGAAATTATTTTTGACGCTTACGACAACGATCAAATTTTGGCGCCGCTTTTTGGGAGGCATACGGCTTGTTATTAAGTTTTTAGTTTCTTTTTATAATTTCTGCTTTTATCTTTGATTTTTGTTTCTTGTCTTGTTTCTCACTTGTTTGCGAGAATTGTTTTCAGGTACCTAATCCCTGGCTTCTAAAGATTGGAACTATCCAAGGTGCGGGATAGCTACTCGAAGAGGCACAATACTCCAACCAAGTCAAGACACAACAGAAAATCAAGAGTTAGAAGTGGAAAAAGAGTTACAAATAGAAGGAGAACAAGAGGTTCCATTCGTAGATGAACCACAAGTTGAAGAAGAAGAAGCAATGGGTGATGCAAATCGTTCACTCAAGGACTTGGCTTCTCATAGGCTTGATACACAACATGGGTGTATTCAAACAAACTCTACTTTTGAGATCAAGTCGGGGTTGCTTAGAGAATTACCAAAGTTCCATGGCATGGTGAATGAAGACCCAAACAAGCATCTTATGGACTTCCACACCATTGTCACGGCCATGCTTCCAGCGGATGTTGAGGCGGATGGTGCAATGTTAAAAGTTTTCCGTTTCTCTTTGATGGATAGTGCTAAGGATTGGTTGTACTATTTACCTCCCGGAAGTGTCACGACATGGAATGGGTTGAAGAAACTCTTTTTAGAGAGATATTTTCCTGCATCAAAGGCTACTCAAATTCGCAAAGAGATTTGTGGGATGAAGCAAAATGTGGGAGAATCTTTATATGAATGTTGGGAACGATACAAGAGATTGGTGGCAAGCTGCCCTCACCACAAATTCAGTGACGCTATGATCATCCAATACTTCTATGAAGGACTCCAATCAAGTGATAGGAATCTTATTGACGTTGCGGGTGGTGGTGCACTAGTTAGAAAGACGGTGGCACAAGCTAGAGAGTTGATTGAAAACATGGCAGCAAACTCCCAACAGTTTTTGAGTCGTGGTTCGGATGTGCTTCTTAGGAAAGTGAATGAAGTGAGCGAGGTTGAGGAACTTCGTCAACAAATGGGTAACATGTCGGCAATGATGCAACAAGTTGCGGCAAGGTGATACCAAGTTCTCTCAAACTTATGAGGACGAGCAAGCTAATGCGGTCTTTCCAAATCAACAAAGGCGGTATGATCCCTACTCTAACACTTACAATCCGGGATGGAGAGATCACCCCAATTTTAGCTATGCCAACAAGCAAGGAGCGGTTCAACAACCTACCTTCAACTTTCCGAGTGGATTTCAACCTCAACAACAACAATTCCAGCCGAGACAACAATTTCAACCAACCACAAGCACAACAATCAATGCAAAATCAAGGTTAGATATTGATTCAAAGCTTCAAACAATGATGCAAGGTATTTCTACCATGTTTAAAGAAAGTCGGCAAGAAACTAAGAGTGCTATCAAGGAGTTGCAAACACAAATGGGCTCCATGGCTATTGAGTTGAACCAATTAAAGGCACAAAAAAGTGGGAAACTCCCTTCTCAACCTATTAACCCAAAAGAGGGTGTCAATGCTATTACGTTGAGAAGTGGTACACAACTTGTGCAACCCGAAGTTACTGATTCGGGCAAGGTGGAAACACCCAAGGAACCTGTTTTGGAGGAGAATAATGAGGATTCTCCCCAAACTTCTAAGGTACCTATTCCTAACTCTAAAACTCCGGTTTCTACTTATGTTCCTCCTTTACCTTTTCCTCGCAGTTTGCAAGTTCTAAGAAGGCGGAATTAGAAAAGGAGATTTTAGACGTTCTAAAGAAGATCCATGTGAACATACCACTCATTGATGCTATTAAGCAAGTTCCAAAGTATGCAAAGGTGTTGAAGGACTTGTGTACAAATAAGCAAAGGCTCAAAGGTAATGAAGTGCTTAGTGTGGGGAGAATGCCTCGGCAATCTTACAACACAAACTCCCACTTAAGTGCAAAGGTCCGGTAGTTTTGACATTCCCGTCACAATTGGTAACACAACATTTAACAAAGCTATGTTGGATTTAGGTGCATCCGTTAATGTTATGCCTGCATCAATGTATAATTCACTTGATCTTGGTCCTCTCAAAAAGGCTGAAATTGTATTGCAATTAGCCGATCGCTCTAATGTCTACCCAATGGGTATTTTGAGGATGTTCTTGTGCGGGTTAATCAACTTGTATTTCCGGCTGACTTTTGTGTGTTAGAGATGAATGAAGGTTCACGGACTCGTCTCTTCAATTGCTACTTGGGCGTCCCTTCATGAAAACGGCGAAAACCATAATTGATGTGGACAAGGGAACGTTGACCATGGAGTTTGATGGAGAAACAATATGTTTCAATATTTTCGAGATGATGAGATATCCTAGTGATGTCCACTCTTGTTTCTCCATTGATGTTATGGATACATTGGCACAACAAATGTTTGAATTAAATGGTGATGATGCTTTGGAAACCGTGTTAACTACATCCATGGATAATGGTGTAAAGTGTGGTAATGAAGTCAAGGAAGCCCTTGGTGATCTTAATTCACTACAAGGATGCCCGGAAACTCATAATATCTCTTTTATTTCTTTACCATGCAGTGATGAAAAGCTTGTACCTTCAATTGTTAAATCTCCAATTTTAGAATTGAAACCTCTTCCCGATCACCTAAAGTACTTGTACTTGGGTGATAATGAAGAGTTACCTGTGATTGTTTCTAATGAACTTAATGATTTACAGGAGCAAAAACTTCTAAGGGTGCTAAGGAAGTACAAGACGGCCATAGGATGGACAATTGCCGATATCAAGGGTATAAGCCTTAGTTTGTATGCACAAAATTCGTTTGGAGGATGATGCAAAGCCTACAAGGGAAGCGCAACGTCGTTTGAATCCTCCCATGATGGAAGTTGTGAAAAAGGAGATACTCAAGCTTTTGGAAGTGGGTGTTATCTACCCCATATCCGATAGCAAGTGGGTAAGCCCGGTACAAGTAGTACCAAAGAAATCGGGTGTGGCAGGTGGTGGAAATGATAAGAATGAACTTGTCCCAACTCGTGTGCAAACCGGTTGGAGGGTTTGTATTGATTATAGAAAATTGAATGCCACTACTAGAAAAGATCACTTTCCTTTACCTTTTATTGATCAAATGCTTGAACGTTTAGTGGACACTCTTACTATTGCTTCCTTGATGGCTATTCGGGTTATAATCAGTTGTGATAGCGCCGGAGGATCAAGAAAAACCACTTTCACTTGTCCTTTCAGTACTTTTGCTTATAGAAGGATGCCTTTTGGCTTGTGCAATGCTCCAGCTACCTTTCAAAGGTGTATGGTAAGTATCTTTTGAATATGTTGAAAACATAATCGAAGTGTTCATGGATGACTTTAGTGTCTTTGGTGATTCATTTGACCTTTGCTTGAACAATTTGTCTATAATCCTTGAACGATGTGTTGAAACAAATCTTGTCTAAATTGGGAGAAGTGCCATTTATGGTAACTCATGGCATAGTTTTAGGCCATATAATATATTATAAAGGCTTGGAAGTCGATAAATCTAAGATAGACCTTATTCGTGCTTTAACCCCTCCCACTACGGTGAGGGAGATACGCTCTTTTCTTGGTCATGCGAGTTTCTATCGTAGATTCATCAAGGACTTTTCCAAGATAGCATCACCACTTTGTAATTTATTGCAAAAAGATGTGGTTTTTAACTTTGATGAAAAATGTATGGTGGCATTCAATCGTTTGAAAGAACTTTTGATTTCATCCCCTATCATTAAACCACCGATTGGAGCAAGCCTTTTGAGCTCATGTGTGATGCAAGTGACTACGCGGTTGGTGCGGTGCTTGGGCAACGTGTGGAGAAGCTTCCTCATGATATTTATTATGCTTCTAGAACGTTAAATGAGGCCCAACAAAACTACACAACCACTGAAAAAGAGTTATTAGCCATTGTTTTTGCTTTAGAAAAGTTTCGCTCTTATCTAATTGGTACAAAAGTTGTTGTCTTTTCTGATCATGCAGCGCTTAAGTACTTGCTTACAAAGAAAGAGGCAAAATCGAGGCTCATACGATGGATATTACTCTTGCAAGAGTTTGATATTGAAATCAAAGACAAGAAAGGAATTGAGAACACCGTTGCGGATCACTTGAGCCGTCTTGCTGTGGACAAGGAGACTATCCCATTGCGTGAAAGTTTCCCGGATGAGCAACTATTCTCAATTACCTTTGGAGAACCATGGTATGCCGATATTGTTAATTACTTAGTTTCTAAACAAATCCCAAATAACTTGTCTCGTGCTGAGAGGGATAAACTTAAGAAGTTAGGGAACCAATACATATGGGATGATCCATACTTGTGGAAACATGGTAGTGACCAATTAATAAGAAGGTGTGTTCCCGAATCTGAATTTAATTCTATCTTGTCCTTTTGTCACTCATATGCTTGCGGAGGACATTTTGGGAGTAAGAGAACCACTCACAAGGTACTTGAAAGTGGTTTCTATTGGCCAACTTTGTTTAAGGATAGACATATATTTTGTACAACTTGTGATAGGTGCCAAAGAACCGGCAATCTAGGTGCCCGAAATCAAATGCCACAAACTTTTATTCAATTTATTGAAGTTTTTGATGTATGGGGTATTGATTTTATGGGGCCTTTTGTCAACTCCCATGGGAATTTTTATATCTTACTTGCGGTTGATTATGTCTTGAAATGGGTGGAAGCTAAGGCTACCCCAACTAATGATTCTAAAGTGGTTTCCGATTTTGTGCAAGATAATATTTTTGCAAGGTTTAGAATTCCAAGAGCCATAATTAGCGATGGGGGTTCTCACTTCAAAAAACAGGATTTTACAAAGCTTGTTGACGAAGTACAATGTGTCGCACAAGATTGCAACACCTTATCATCCCCAAACCAATGGACAAGCCGAGGTGTCTAACCGGGAGGTGAAATCCATTCTAGAAAGACGGTGAACCCAACAAGGAAGGATTGGAGCATGCGACTTAATGATGCTTTGTGGGCGTATAGAACCGCATACAAGACACCTATCGGGATGTCTCCCTTTAGGCTTGTGTATGGTAAACCTTGTCACTTACCCGTTGAAATTGAGCATAAGGCGTTTTGGGCTATTAAACAATGCAATATGGAGATGGATGGGGCTGGAAATCCAAGGAAGTTATAACTCTAAGAGATAGAGGAGCTTCGCAATGATGCATTTGAAAGTTCACGCATTTATAAGGAAAAGACGAAAGCATTTCATGATAACATGATTTCTAGAAAATAATTTTGCATTGGGCGAGAAAGTGCTTTTGTTTAATTCTCGCTTGCATTTATTTCCGGGTAAATTAAGGTCACGATGGATCGGACATTTTATTGTTACTAATGTGTTTTCTCATGGTGCAGTGGAAATTCATAGCATAGCTACAGGGAAAGAACTTAAAGTTAATGGGCACCGGTTGAAACCATATTATGAGAATTTCACTTCCGAAGTGGTGGAAGGAGTTAACTTTGTGGATGTACTCCCTGCGGAGGAGTCATAGAAAGCAAGGAGATAGTCGGGTGACGACTTTAAACCAAACGCTAAATGGGAGGCAACCCATCGGATGAGTATTTCTTGTCTTGTATTTATTTCTTGTCTTGTTTTTAGTTTTTCTTATTTTTTGTTAGAATTTCCCACCTTGACTTACTTTGGACGATTCAATTTACATTGAGGACAATGTAAAGTTTAAGTGTGGGGGAGTGGTTTCATGAAATTTTCATGAAATTTTAAAATTTTCAACTTTTGTGTAAATTAGTGAATAAAAAACTCCATCTTGTGGTTAGTTTAGAGTCACATAGTATACATGTCACTAAGATTACATCGAGATTCTTATAAGAGTGACTGAACTTAGGGATGACAGAGAACATGATCGGGTTTCTTAATTATATGAGAGTTAAAGTTGGATTTAACCATGCCCAGTGGAAAATAAGGTGCAGGTCGAATTCGGTATTAGAGTAATGATCCCCTATAGTGGAGACTACCCATGTTACATAATGTGAGGCACCAACCTTCAATTCTTTGTACTGTCAAAATTTGTGCTTTTAGAGTGTGTGTCACCGTACGTAAATTCCGGGAAGAATGGTGAGCTGCCCAACCTCCCACCATAGAAGCACTATTTTGATCTCTTGAGTGCTATTTTTATCAACCATGATGGTGACATCGAATTGCTAACTTACATACCACTTTTAATCTTGTTCGCAGATTAGCACCATCCACTTTATCTCTCTCTACACAACATGTCCATAGAAACACCATCATCATCAACAAGAGGAGCATCACAAATTTGAAGGAAAGTTGAACATGTTCAAGGTTTACAAACAACGGTATAGACATGAGCAGATTTGATTCAAGTATAGCAACAAAACAAGGAGCGAGAATTTTTATTAGTTGAAGACTATTGTACAAGAGTGAAGATTATCAAGATGAGAGTTCGAGAAGTTTATGATATCAAGACATAAGTTGTGAAGAATCAAGCGGTAAAATTACTTACACCATGGCCTTTGTACTTACATTTCTATTTTATTTGTATTTTACTTTCTCTTGTCTCAAAAAAAAAAAAAAAAAAAAAAAAAAAAAAAAAAAAAAAAAAGATAAGAGAAATTTTTTTAGGTTCATTACTAGTTTTATTGTTTTATTTCGTTTTTATTTTGTTTTTGTTTTATTTTTTTTGTCTCAAAAAAAAAAAAAAAAAAAAAAAAAAAAAAAAAAAAAAAAAAAAAAAGAAAAAAAAAAAAACTCATTGTATCATATTTTGGTTTGTTTAGTTCGTTTTTGGTTTTGTATTCATTTAATAAAGCCAATGGAAGAAGAAATATCCATAATGAAGTTTCAAGCAACAAGAAATTAGAGGAAAGAGTCATATTGTCAAGATTCTCGAAGTTCAAGATTTATCATCAAGAGTTGAAGGCCAGACGAAGATGAAGACACCGATTGAAGACCGAAGACGTTTCTATGGATGTTGTGAGAGTGGTGCTAGCTGCACGTCGAACGAATAACGAGGTAAGTAAGCATATTCCCACATTCGTTAAGTGGTTGATTTCCTTTCTTAGAGATCGTCGAAAAAATGGGTTTTCAAAAATGATAAAAGATGTGGGTTTTCAAAACAATTCGGAGGGTTTGCCTTCCTACCATTCAACGTGTCGCGAGGATTCTCTCTTCATTCCAACCTGGACACATGTGTGACCCATAAAAAAGCTATTTATTATTGAGAGCAACTTCATAAAACCCTTTCTTGTGAGGCAGAGTCTAGACTTTCGATCACTCCGAACCCGAATTTCTTTCGAGAAGGGATGGTTATTTTTATCTCAACTTTTAAGGATGAGATTGTGTTCATTTATGTGTCTAACTTCTTATGACTAGTGTGCAGAATTTCTATGTCTTCTTAGCGCGTTGGATGCTATCATTATGGAGAACTAGTAAGTTGGAAAAGTAGGTTTTGTGGGTATATCTCTAGTAAACCCTCACGAGACTATAACTCGTCCACTAGGGACACCTAGGGGTTTAAAGGCTTGTTATATGTGCTAAACGTGACCGTAGTCTCGACGACACGAAGTTGTATGTATATTTTAGAATTATTTTGTTTGATTTGCTCGAGGACTAGCAAATTCTAAGTGTGGGGGAATTTGATAGGTGTTGTAAACACCTTGTTATTTATCTATTGTTTATGCTTTCTTTGCTACTTTTCTTGTAAATTATGTATCTTATGTTTGCTTTTGAGTGTTATTAGGTGTTTTGGAGTCATTGGAGCAAAGGGAAGTGGAACTCTCTTAATTCGAGGATTTATTCTCGATCATCTTGAAGAGAACAAAAATATGAAGCCAGCGGCGAAAGATTGAAGTCAATCCGACTGCGTCTGAGAAAGTTACGAGCAAAATCTATGAAAATAAGCTTGTCGGATCCCTGGAACCGACTGTACAAGAATTATGGAGACAATGGGGTGGCCCATATCCAATTTGGGCGCCTAAGTCTAGTGGCCATTCTTACACTGCCCTAAAATTGAGAGAATTCATCTTTCTCAATTATTAGTAGTTTCTGTCTCAATACCATAGAGAGGAGAGGCGGCATCATTACAGTAAAGATGAATTAAAGAAGAACACGATGTGGATAGATCGAAATGGTTGCTGTCTCAGAGATGGTGATAGAGATTCAGAGGAATCAGGGAGATGAGAAGATGATGATGTTAAGTTGAGAGCTTCTGTTGGTGGAAGAATTTATGTGGGGTTTGTGGTTTGAAGCAAGAAAAGGGGATCTCATGTGTTGAGAGTGGTTTTGATACTGAGAAGAACGAGAAGATTTAGATGGGGGTTTCGATCGAATCTAGTTGTTACAATGGATTTGGGCGAAATGATGGTGGTGCTATTGAATCTATGGGTTTTGAGCTGCTGTGATGAGACGAAGAAGGAATTGAAGTAGGGAGTCGATTTAGACATGTAATTTAAGTTTTACAGTCAACTGGAGAGATGGGTTTCGATTGAACAGAGAGAAAATAAATCTGGTGATACAAGCGGTAATGGAAATTTGGGTCTGAACTAGTTTTAGCAACCGAAAGGAGCAAGGGATTCAACTCCAACCGAGAACTGAGATTTGAGAGTGTTGTTGAATACCTGATTCAACAAAGAATTGATGTTAATGCTGGGGTCCGTTGAAGCCATGAAGGTGATGTTATGTGGCAGGAATACATGGAGATCTGTAAGATAGAGGGAGCTTAGAAACCGGATGAGAGGTTATGGCTTGCGAAGTTTATGATATCAAGACATAAGTTGTGAAGAATCAAGCGGTAAAGTACTTACACCATGGCCTTTGTACTTACATTTCTACTTTATTTGTATTTTACTTTCTCTTGTCTCAAAAAAAAAAAAAAAAAAAAAAAAAAAAAAAAAATAAGAGAAATTTTTTAGGTTCATTACTAGTTTTATTGTTTTATTTCGTTTTATTTTGTTTTGTTTTATTTTTCTTGTCTCACAAAACAAAAAATAAAAAAAAAAAAAAAAAAAAACTCATTGTATCATATTTTGGTTTGTTTAGTTCGTTTTTGGTTTTGTATTCATTTAATAAAGCTAATGGAAGAAGAAATATCCATAATGAAGTTTCAAGCAACAAGAAATTAGAGGAAAGAGTCATATTGTCAAGATTCTACGAAGTTCAAGATTTATCATCAAGAGTTGAAGACCGAAGACGAAGATGAAGACACCGGTTGAAGACCGAAGACGTTTACATGGATGTTGTGAGTGGTGCTAGGCGCACGTCGAACGGATAACGAGGTAAGTAAGCATATTCCCACCTTCGTTAAGTGGTTGATTTCCTTTCTTAGAGATCGTCAGAAAAAATGGGTTTTCAAAAATGATACAAGATGTGGGTTTTCAAAACAATTCGGAGGGTTTGCCTTCCTACCATTCAACGTGTCGCATGATTCTCTCTTCATTCCAACACATGTGTGACCCATAAAAAGCTATTTATTATTGAGAGCAACTTCATAAAATCCTTTCTTGTGAGGCAGAGTCAAGACTTTCGATCACTCCGAACCCGAATTTCTTTCGAGAAGGGATGGTTATTTTTATCTCAACTTTTAAGGATGAGATTGTGTTCATTTATGTGTCTAACTTCTTATGACTAGTGTGAAGAATTTACATGTCTTCCTTAGCGCGTTGGATGCTATCATTATGGAGAACTAGTAAGTTGGAAAAGTAGGTTTTGTGGGTATATCTCTAGTAAACCCTCACGAGACTATAACTCGTCCACTAGGGACACCTAGGGGTTTAAAGGCTTGTTATATGTGCTAAACGTGGACCGTAGTCTCGACGACACGAAGTTGTATGTATATTTTAGAATTATTTTGTTTGATTTGCTGAGGACTAGCAAATTCTAAGTGTGGGGAATTTGATAGGTGTTGTAAACACCTTGTTATTTATCATTGTTTATGCTTTCTTTGCTACTTTTCTTGTAAATTATGTATCTTATGTTTGCTTTTGAGTGTTATTAGGTGTTTTGGAGTCATTGGAGCAAAGGGAAGTGGAACTCTCTTAATTCGAGTTATTTATTCGATCAGTCATGTTGAAACGAAAATATGAAGCCAGCGGCGAAAGATTGAAGTCAATCCCATTAGTCACGAGAAAGTTCTGAGCAAAATCTATGAATAAGCTTGTCGGATCACGAACCGACCCGTACAAGAATTATGGAGACAATGGGGTGGCCCATATCCAATTTGGGCGCCTAAGTCTAGTGGCCATTCTTACACTTGCCTAAAATCAGAGAATTCGTCTTTTCTCAATTATTAGTAGTTTGTCTCAATACCATAGAGAGAGGAGAGGCGGCTCATTACGATGAAGATGAATTAAAGAAGAACACGATGTGGATAGATCGAAATGAATTCTTGTCTCGAGAGATGGTGATAGAGATTCGAGAGAATCGAGGAGATGGGAAGATGATGTTAAGTTGAGAGCTTACATTTGGTGGAAGAATTTATGTGGGGTTTGTGGTTTGAAGCAAGAAAAGGGGATCTCATGTGTTGAGAGTGGTTTTGATCGAGAAGAACGAGAAGATTTAGATGGGGGTTTCGATCGAATACGGTTTGTTACAATGGATTTGGGCGAAATGATGGTGCTATTGAATCTATGGGTTTTGGAAATTTCTTTGTGATGAGACGAAGAAGGAATTGAAGTAGGAGTCGATTTAGACATGTAATTTAAGTTTTACGATCACCTGAGAGATGGGTTTCGATTGAACGAGAGAAAAATAAATAAGTGATACAAGCGGTAATGGAAATTTGGAGTGCGAACTAGTTTTAGCAAGAAATGAGCAAGGGATTGACTCAACCGAGAACTGAGATTTGAGAGTGTTGTTGAATACCTGATTCAACAAAGAACTGATGTTAATGGTGGGGTCTGTTGAAGCCATGAAGGTGATGTTGTGTGGCAGGAATATATGGAGATCTGTAAGATAAAGGGAGTTAAGAAACCAGATGAGAGGTTATGGCTTGAGAAGGTCTGCAAGAAGTGATGGAGTGTGCAACTGGTGTTGTGGATGAAGTAAAGATGCAGATTCTCAGTAGATGGGTTTGAATCAGAAGCTAAGAATGTGTAGATGTTAGTTAATGGCAGAGAAGCGGGTACAATTGATGTTTGAGGCTTACAGGTGCAGGTGATGATGGGTTGAGCTGAAGGGTTAAGAGCTCATTGGTGAGTCGATACAATGCAGTGGTGGTAGAATTGAAGAATTGGTGTTGTTGCTTTGAGTTGGAAGTAGATCTGAAGTGGTCTAGTGGTGAAGTCGGGCGATGGGATAGTGGTTTGAGGAGCTTTTGAGTTGTTGCAGTGCAGTGGAGGTTTTGGTGGTGCAGAAAGGCGATCGATGTTGTTAGTTTGTGAGAGATGAATCAGAGAGTTGCAATGGGAGTTAGTTCCTGGTCATGGCGAGGTTTGGGTTGAGTTGTTATTTAAGGTGAATCGTCGTTGATTTCTTTGGGATTGAGGTCAATCGAGGATCTTGATGAATTGAGGTGATTCGAAAGCGATTGCATTTCAGGCTTGTGGTGCTATGTCATTTGCGAACAAGGGAGATGAGATTTGGTGTCTACAACAAATAAATGGTGGTACGAGGAATGATGATGCGCTACGATACGAGGGAAGCGGTGAAGGTATGAAATGGTGCTTGAGTTCATGTATTTGATTGCTTGGGCTATGAAATGAATAAGTTAAGGCGAGATGGAAGCAAGGATGGGTTTGAGCAATTTGGATTATAGCTCAAACCAAGATGGGTATCTGGTGGTGTTAGTCTAAAGTGGGCTGATGATGGGTACGAGCTGCGAGGCAATAATGTTGTTGCGGTGGTCTTGTTTGTGAATTCGATTACATCTCAAGTGGATGAAATGGTGGAGATGAATTGAAGCTGTCATTATTGACATAACTTGAGAGTTGTTGATGTTGGAGCAAATGCGAAGGCAACCAATGAGGTTATGGTGTTGTTTAGTTGGTTGATAACGATCTGAGAAATATGTTGAGTTGAGGGCTTGAGCTATGCGAGGGATAAGAGGATATATGGTTAAGTGTGTATGAGATTGTGGGTAGAGAATATGAGCTTTAAGCGAGAAGATGCGGTGCGGTTACGCGACATTGCGATTCATGACATAGGAGATGAATTTGGTGATGGCAATGGAATGATGGAGGTGAACCGAATGGCGAGAAAAGGGTGGTGCATTGGATTGAAGTGCAAGGATGGTGCAGCACAAGTTCAAGCTGTGTAAAGGCTTTGGCAGAACCAACTCAGCCAAGTCAGATAGATGATCCGGACAAACTCACCGGCTCGGTCGTTTGACCCGAGTTGACCGTGACTCTCTGGATCGTTTGACTGGCCTGACTTTCCAAGTTGAATCGTTGGCCGGTGGCCAGGGTGGACTTTGCTTAGGTCACACAGTTCTTCGGTCTTATTCCGTGGTCGACACGTATATACGATTTTGGTGACCTCTTTGGGACATATTTTCACATTGGTTTTCCTCACACATGGGCTCGGTGGACTTCTGTCTATTGGACCCTTGAGGCTTGACCTAATTTTGGAACAAGAAGAGCTATAAAGGAGAAAGTTTCTATAACTTTGGGGTATCACGTTTTATTCTTGGAACTTGGAAGAGCTTTTGTTTTACGCTTCTAGGGTTTGCTTTTGTTCATCTTCTTCTATTCAATTAATATTTTTAGGATGAACTCCATAGCTATGAGTAGCTAAACAATTATTATTGGTTATGGGATAAAGTAGATTTCTCAACATGTTATATGATTCAATGAATTAGTTTTGTCTCAATATTTTATTGTTTATGATTCATTAATAATATTGTCAATGATTTGATTGTTTGTTTGGTTGAGTCCGGAATCAATCCAGATTTATTTTCATCTCTATTGCTAGATTAGGGTTTTCATACAAAATAGTTGTTTATCCCCGATTATAAGTAGCATCTTGTGGTTATTACTTGTAGTGATACATCTTTATAATTGCATATGAATCATAACCTTGGTTAAATTGAATTAGTGCTTTTACCGCGTTTGATTTCCTTGATTAGTCTTATTCCATAGAACTTATTGCTTTTAGGGAGTTAAATCTAATTGTGCTTTTACACTTTAGGTTGCTTTCTAGGAAGAATTCACATATGCATCTTTTAATGTGTTTGTGATGAAATCAGGGAATTAGCGGGATATACTTGCGATCAAGGTATCCTAGGACTTTTAGTAAATGAGAGATTAAAATACCAATTCTAATCATTGATGATAATACATGTTTGTGAATGATATTATCTCGTGACCAATATCTTCTCTCTATTGATTATTCCAATTATTTGCTTTGCTTTATTTTATTTTTACTTTAGTATTTCACTAAAACAACAAAAATTCCCCTTTGGTTACCTTAGAAACTGAAAATCGCATAACAACAATTGCCTCTCTGTGGAAACGAACTCTTCCTTACCTTGTACTTCATTTATATTTAGTGAGTAAAAAAGTGAAATTATTTTTGACGCTTACGATAGCGATCAATGGGGCTTAGGCTCAATAATTAAACTTGCTATGAAGGATACTCAACCTTATTTTGGAGATTCCAAGATCAAGGTTTCGAATGAGACAACAAATTCATGGTGGGTAAAGGTAAACACTATCGAGAATTTCATTATATGTCCCTCCTATATGGTGTTGATGTGATAGTGTGATGCATGTGGAGGATGACTTTTAAATAAGTCTTAATGAGTTCCATAGTTTCAATTTAAGATTGAAGTGGGGTGTAGATAAACACTCTTGATGGAACTCACCTATCACGAATGTGGAAGTGGGGCGCTTCCTATGAGAATTGAGCCAATTCTCTAGAGCATTCTCGAAAACGAGGATATGTCCGGGCCAAATTGGACAAAACGGCACGAACTTAGCAACACAGGAGAATATCATGTGTGGTTGTTGTCGCCCGAATTATATCAACGCTATCGATTCAAGACTAGGTTCAACATGTTTAGCTAGTAGTTCCGGTAACTTCTCACTAAGTAAGGGTTCAAGACCTCATGGACACCTTTACCTAAATGGTATTTTCCTTACTATGATTTTTTCGTTTTCCGAGATTTCATTCATGTGGGGGATTGTTGAAGAAAATGAGTTTTAATTAAAAGGTTTTATGGTCTTGGTATGGTTTGATCTAATGACCTAAGGGTCTAAGGATACTCATTCATTTTTGGGTGAATGAATTTTAGTCCCACATTGTGGAAAACTAAAGAGGAGCTCTACTATATAATCATACACTTATGTATGAATTGTAAAACGTGGATGGAGCGGCTGGGCAAGAATACATATTTTTACCCATGCGATATGCGCGTATGCCATGCACCAAGTCCCTTTTATACACGGGTTTATTTTTGGGCGAATTTTTCTTTAGGAAATTAGTTCCAAACTTATTTCTTAAGAGTTTTATTTATGGTAAATTCCTTTTACTTGTTTTTGAAGAAAACCAAAACCTAACTTGATTTGCAAGTATTTCATCTTATAAATACAACTCGAAAATCTTTTTTCAATATACCGAAAAGGGGTATTTTGCGTTTCCTCCCCTTTAAAGATAGCTAATTAGAATTTCCTACCCAAATAGATTCAAATTAGCGTTGCCTCCCATCGTTAGTTTTTCCATCCATTATTGGGTTAGGCGGACTCGGCAGACAATGCACACGTGGCCTCGGATTGTACACGTGTCTACATATTCTTTAAAAATACCCTCATTTTTTCCATTAGTTCCAAAGCCTATACTTGGCCAAATCTAAATCCATTGATTCACATCATCGTCCCTCTCTGCCAAAGATTGAAAACGAAAGCAACCCACCCTTACACTCGTTGATCTTGATTAACCCACACAACACTCGTTGATATTGTCCAACAACAATATCTATCAATCACCTCCTTTCTCTACTGCTCTTACACTTAATCATGAGACACACTCCGGTCGATGAGCGACACCCAATTAAGATACAACTAATCCAATT
This sequence comes from Papaver armeniacum, assembly GCA_023531295.1. Lineage (NCBI taxonomy): Eukaryota > Viridiplantae > Streptophyta > Magnoliopsida > Ranunculales > Papaveraceae > Papaver > Papaver armeniacum. Next base: position 14,541 of record JAJJWW010010590.1, on the reverse strand, counting down.
CTTTCTGCACATCTAACCCTTTAAAATCTCTTGATTTCTCTCCTCATGAAACCTAATTTTTTTCTCTCCTCTATGTTCTTCCGATTCTCACCGAGGGATAGCTCTTCTTGATGAAATTGAATCGGGAAATGAGAGAAAGAGTGACATAATCAAGTTGTTGCCACCGATCGAAAAGATGTTGTGTTTGCCGTCATCGATTGGGTTTTACATTTCTGCATCATAGGAAGAAGTTGAGCTCGAGTTGTAAGAAATTGATTAGAGAAAAAGAGGATCTCATCTGTTAATTAATGGGTTTCGATTGGAAGAAACTGAATTGATGATGCCATGAAATCATGGGGTTTTCTGTTGTTGCCGTGATTTTTATTGTAATTTTTCTGATTTGATCTTAGGGGCTCTTTTAATGGTGGACTTAATATCTTCTATTCGAGAGAACAAGAAGTGAGTTGGAGAGAGAGGGGGAAATTTAGGATAGTGTAATTGTCTAAAACTAAATCAAGTGAGTTAAATGAGTTATGCTTGCCGGTGGAGACGAAGATTTGACAATTAGGAGATAGAATCAGTGATCTGGGTTTGCTAGTCTAGGGTTTGTGGTTGTGATGATGAAATTGGAGATGGGTTTGATTGTGCTGGGGATGCTGATGAGATGGTTTTGATGTTGGTGGATGTTTACTGAGAGTCAAGAAGCTGTTGCTAGTGATTTGAGAAATGGTGGAGGTGATTCTGTAGTAAACAAGAGGTTGTTGTTTGGTTTGGTTGTTACTGTGTTTGAGAGGACAAGGAGATGGAATCAGTGGTGCTAGAACTGAATTAGACATTGACAGGGTTGCCGTGAACATACCTTGAGAGGTTGAAGATTGATTGAGGATAAAATTAATGAATTCTTAAGGTTCCTAGTTTGTTAGATATCAACAGAGTTCTCTTTATCACTATTTGTGAAATGCATATCACTTGTTCGAGAGAAGTCTAAGCGACCAAAATCAGTGGTTGTTACATTCTAAAAGTGAAATAGGATTGGCACACATATTTCGCACAAATGTAAGAGGATATTTTGGGCGAGATTTTAAATAACAATATTAAATTTGCCAATCGTGCCACAGTCTTGAGTCGACTAACAGAGTAATGGATGGAAAAACTAACGATGGGAGGAAACGCTAATTTGAATCTATTTGGGAGGAAACTCAGTTAGCTATCTTTAAAGGGGAGGAAACATAAAATACCCCTACGAAAATTCTTATTTATTCTAGGGTTTCTCCATCGTTTTTACATCCATCCCAGTTGCTGAGTTGAAGAGGGTAACTTGTGTTGTCTAACTCAAGTTATATCGGCATCTTATCCTCGGACACATCTTGGCCAGTGAGGGGTTTAACATTACTCAACTCGGAGTATACTGGCGAACTAATGTTTGGACAACTCGTCAAGTTGTTTAGGTGAAATTGTTTCGAAGTATTAGTTCTTTACATATTATTTTTGATACATCTAACGTGTTGTTCATTGTTGCAAGATTCCAACAATCTTAACACATTAGTATTCCTTGTAACAATGGGAAAGAACGACGTTGAAAAACCACAGAAGTTTAACGGAAAGCATTTCAAGAGATGGCAATCGAAGATGTTGTTTTATCTGAGCCATCATGAACTGGATTATGTACTTGTTCCAACTGAAGAATTAATGAATGCTGAAGTTTTGAAGGAGGAGGAGGAGCTCGCGTATAACAAGAGGTCGAATTTTCTGGCTAAAAATCATATCATGAATGGTTTGGAAGATGCGATGTATGATTTTTACAACGCTAAAATATAATTTCGATGCTTATGATTTGTGGACCTACGTTAGAAGCGAAGTACCAAGTGAGGCTCGAGGAGTAAGAAATTTCTGGTGGCGAAATTTATGGACTTCAAGATGACGAATTATAAGCCTGTTGTCGATCAATTCCTCGAATTTCAACAAATCATTAATGAGATTCTTGCTGAAGGTATGGTCACTGATGAGACGTTTCAAGTATCTGCGGTGATTGAGAAGTTACCATCTTCTTGGTGAATTACAGAAAAGTGAGACATGAAACGTGATTCTCGAAAGAGATATTTAGATGATCCCCTAGATGTGCCTTCAACTAGTCACTATTACCTTTAGAGGAAGATGAACCTTAAAGTAGAACCTAGAAGAGGTAAAGGGTTAGAACTGAGAAAACCTATCTGGTTGCATAACATACCTAGCCGAGTCCGATCCTCGGACTTATAAAGAAGCCATGACTTGTCCGAAGCTCCTTGGTGAAAGAAGCTTCCTTTAATGAAATGGATTCCATCCAGAAAAAGCAGTACATTTGAACTTGTAGATTTACCTCCGTGTGTAAGGCCATAGGTTGTAAATGGATTTTCAAGATAAAACGTAAGATAGATGGAATCATTGAAAAATACAAAGCTAGGTTGGTAGCTAAAAGCTATAGACAAATAGAAGGTATAGATTTCTTTGACACATATTCACCAAAGTGAGTAGAATTAGCTCCATTAGGATGTTAATTGCTATAGATTAATCCATAATCTAGAGATACATCAAATGGATGTAAAAACATCGTTTCTTAATGGTGAGTTAGATGAAGAAATTTATATGGAACAACTGAGGACTTTGTAGTTAAAGGTTGTGAAAAGAAAGTTTAAAGCTGGCTTAAATCTTTGTATGGATTGAAACAATCACCTAAACAGTGTCATGAGAAATTTGATCATGTGATGATTTCTAGTGGTTTTAGAATTAATGAATCTGATAAGTGTGTTTATACTAAACTTGTCAAGGATGCATGTGTGATTATAATAACTTTATGTTGATGATATGCTTATACTAGGTACAAACATGGATGTTATTAATTCCACTAAGAAAGCTGTTGAATGAGAACTTTGACATGAAAGACTTAGGCCCACGTGATTTCATATTAGGGATGAAGATTAGAAAAAGCGCTAATGGCTATAGTCTGAGTCGGTCTCGGTATGTTGAATTCATACTTAAGAAATTTAATCGGTTTAATCGTAAACTTGTGTGTACTCCTTATGATTATAGCTGTCGTCTCAAGAAGAAGAATAAGGGTGTAGGAGTTAACCAACTTGAATATAGAAGTCATAGGAAGTATGATGTATTTGATGAATTGTACGAGACCGGACATTGCTTATGTTGTAAGTAGGTTAAGCGGTATACTTGTAATCCGGTGCGAGATACATTGGGATGCACTTATTAGAGTGCTAAAGTACTTGAAGTACACAATGACCTTTAGTTTGAATTACGAAGGATATCCGCCGTCCTTGAGGGGGATTTTGCGATGCAAACTGGATAATGGATCGAGAGGATTCTAAGTCTACGAGTGGATATGTATTCGATCTAAGAAAAGGTCGTATCTTGGAAGAGTTCCAAACAGGACATGTATAGCTGCGTTCCACTATGGAATCGAGTTTATTGCGTTAGATAAAGCGAGAGGAGGCCGAATGGCTAAGAAACTTTTTTAAAAGATATTCCTCTCGGCATATGCTGTTGCCCGGTATATCTATACACTATGACAAAGAAATCTGCGATAGGTAGAGCTAAGAGTAGCTACAATGGAAAGTTTATACATATTCGTGAAGACATGATACTTTGAAAACACTAATCTCAACCCAGGCGTTATTTCCATAGATTGGACGCGGTCCAGGAGAATATCGCGGACCCTTTGACGAAAGGTTTGTCCAAGGAGATAGTTAGTAAAGCATCGAGGGGGATGGGGATGGGGCTTAGGCTCAATAATTAAACATGCTATGAAGGATACTCAACCTTCTTTTTGGAGATTCCAAGATCAAGGTTTCCGAATGAGACAACTAATTCATGGTGGTTAAAGGTAAACACTATCGAGAGAATTTCATTATCTTGTCCTCCCTATAGTGTTGATGTGATAGTGTGCATTTGCATGTGGAGGATTACTTTTAAATAAGTCTTAATGAGTTCCATAGTTTCAATTTAAGATTGAATTGAGGTGTATCAAGAAACACTCTTGATGGAACTCACCTATCTGAATGTGGAAGTGGAAAAACTTCCTGAGAATCGAGCCAATTCTCTAGAGCATTCTACGAAGCAGGATATGTCCATGGCCAAATTGGACAAAAAAGCATACGAACTTAGCACCATGAGAATACCATGTGTGGTTGTTGTGTAGTACCCAACGCCATCGGTTCAAGACTAGGTTCAACTGTTTAGCTAGTAGTTCCTGTAACTTCTCACTAAGTAAGGGTTCAAGAACCTCATGGACACCTTTACCTAAATGGTATTTTCCTTACTATCGATTTTTTAGGTTCCGAGATTTCATTCATGTGGGGGATTGTTGAAGAAAATGAGTTTTAATTAAAAGGTTTTATGGTCTTAGTGTGGTTTGATCTAATGACCTAAGGGTCTAAGGATACTCACTCATTTTTGGGTGAATGAAGTGGAACATTTAGTCCCACATTGTGGAAAACTAAAGAGGAGCTCTACTATATAATCATACACTTATGTATGAATTGTAAAACGTGGGTGGAGCGACTGGGCAAAAATACATATTTTTACCCATGCGATATGCGTGTATGCCATGCACCAAGTCCCTTTTATACACGGGTTTATTTTTGGGCGAATGTTTCTTTAGGAAATTAATTCCAAACTTATTTCTTAAGAGTTTTATTTATGGTAAATTCCTTTTACTTATTTTTGAAGAAAACCAAAGCCTAACTTGATTTGCAAGTATTTCATCCTATAAATACAACTCGAAAATCTGTTTTCAATATCTGAAAAATTCTTCTTTTATTAGGGTTTCTCATACGTTTTTTACATCCATCCCGTTCTTTGAGTTCGAAGAGGTAACTTGCGTTGTGCTAACTCAAGTTATATCGGTCGATCTTATCCTGGACACATCTTGACTGTGAGGGGTTTAGCATTACTCGACTCGAGTATACCCGAACTAATGTGTTAAGACAACTCGTCAAATTTTTCGGTAGAGTTGTTTCGCATTAGTTCTTTACATATTATTTTGATATATCTAACGTGTTGTTCATTGTTGCAAAGATTCCAACATCTTAACACATTAGTATTCCTTGTAACAATGGGAAAACGCGTTGAAAAACAGAAGTTTAACGGAAAGGATTTCAAGAGATGGCAATCGAAGATGTTGTTTTATCTGAGCTATCATGAATCGGATTATGTACTTGTTCTAACTGAAGAATTGATGAATCTCAAGTTTTGAGCGAGGAGAGCTCCACAATATAACAAGAGGTCGAATTTTTAAGCTAAAATCATATCATGAATGGTTTGGAAGATGCGATGTATGATTTTTACAACACTAAAGATAATTTGTGCTTATGATTTGTGGGACTTGCGTTAAAAGCGAAGTACCAAGTAGAGATCGTAGAGAAGAAATTTACATGGCGAAATTTATGGACTTCAAGATGACGAATGATAAACTGTTGTTGATCAATTCTCGAATTTCAACAAATCATTAATGAGATTCTTCTTGAAGGTATGGTCATTGATGAGACATTTCAAGTATCTGCGGTGATTGAGAAGTTACCATCTTCTTGGTCGGAGTACAAGAAAAAGCTGAGACATGAAACGTGATTCTCGAAAGAGATGTTTAGATGATCCCCTAGATGTGCCTTCAACTAGTCAGCTATTACCTTTAGAGGAAGATGAACTAGAAGTAGAACCTAGAAGAGGTAAAAGGGTTAGAACTGAGAAAACCTATCCTGGTTGCATAACATACCTAGCTTCTAGTCGACCTCGGACTTATAGAAGCCATGACTTGTCGAAACTCTTTGGTGGAAAGAAGCTTTCTTTAATGAAATGGATTCCATCCGAGAAAACGGTACTTTTGAACTTGTAGATTTAACTCCAAGGTGTAAGGCCATAGGTTGTAAATGGATTTTCAAGAGAAAACGTAAGATAGATGGAACTGTGGAAAAATATAAGGCTAGGTTGGTAGCTAAAGGCTATAGACAAATAGAAGGTATAGATTTCTTTGACACATATTCACGATGAGTAGAATTAGCTCCATTAGGATGTTAATTGCTATAGCTTCATCCATAATCTAGAGATACATCAAATGGATGTAAAGACAAAGTGTTTCTTAATGGCGAGTTAGATGAAGAAATTTGTATGGAACATCCTGAGGACTTTGTAGTTAAAAGTTGTGAAAGAGTTTGTAAAAAGCGCTTAAATCTTTGTATGGATTGAAACATGCACCTAAACGGTGGCATGAGAAATTTGATCATGTGATGATTTCTAGTGGTTTTGAAATTAATGAATCTGATAAGTGTTGTTTATACTAAACTTGTCAAGGATGCATGTGTGCGATTGTATGCTTGTATGTTGATGATATGCTTATACTAGGTACAAACATGGATGTTATTAAGTCCACTAAGCAATCATTGAATGAGAACTTTGACATGAAAGACTTAGGCCACGTGATGTCATATTAGGGATGAAAGATTAGAAAAACTTCTAATGGCTATAGTCTCGAGTCGGTCTCATTATGTTGAATCCATACTTAAGAAATTTAATCGATTTAATCAGAACTCAGTGTACTCATATGATTCTAACTGTTGTCTCAAGAAGAATAAGGTGGGAGTTGTTGGATCGTAATATCGCGACATCAATACCTCGCGAGATCAATAAACGGCGCATTGCGAAGGTATCCGCAGATGAGTAATATAAATGACGCAGTTGAATGACGAAAGTAAAACACGAGAAAGATGTGAAGACCTAGCGAGATCTAGGAGAGTCGCGAGATTACATTTTGTACACTTGCGATATTTTAGCAAGTCATTCCCTGAAAATAAAGGACAAACTTAGTCTGTCATCACTAGTAATACCCTTTATATAAGGGCCCAGGGATTCCTATTGTGAGGGAGAGCTTTTTCGAGTGTTGGGCAAGTCATTAAGAGAGAGAAAGTTTAGAGTGATTGTAATTCTTTAACTAATTTCCATTTCATCTTGTAATCATTTTTAAGAATTTAATCAATGAAAATTACAATTATTCATCCAAAAATGATTTGATTATATAGATTCTTGTGAGGGGTGTAGTGTAGGATTTCCTGCAACTACATATTGGCGCTAGAAACAGGGATTGAGTGAAGATTGACAAGTGATTTGGAAGAATTTCATATAATTTTCAACAATTTACTAAAATTGAGAAATGGCTAGAAGATATGCATCGTAACAACCAACAACCTTGTTAGAAGGAGTAGGAGGCTTGGCTGGAGAAAGGAGAAATGAAATGGGAATCACCAAGAGTGAACACAAGAAATAATGAAGAAAGTCAAATTCAATCACCAATTGACCAAGAGTGAATAGAACTGTGGATTATGATAGAGTAAGCGTGCATACTTGGAGATCAAACTCTGAGAACGAAAGAGGAGAAGAACAACAATTGGTAAACAATGGACAAGAGGAGAGAGACCGAGAAGGGATTGGAGAAATAATTCATGGAAATGAAGAGATCGCAGCATTAGAGGAGTTGAGACAAACAATACATGAAGAAAGACGATTAGAGGAAGGCGCTGCAAATTTGACAAACAAAATCATGAGTTGAGGATGGAAAATATGAGATTACAAAAGAGAAGATCGAGAAGCTCTGAGGTCAAGCTGAAGATCGGTTAGAGAGGAAAGAAGGAGAATTTTACCTACGAGAAAATGTCGATGAAGAAAATCAAGAAGAAACGCAAAATCCAGGCATAGAACATTAGAGAAGAAATGATGGAAGATCGTTATATCCCACGTCCCCGAGACTCTTCGGAACGGGCAAAATGATGGAAATCAAGGAAATAGGAAATAGCGTCGAGGCGAGAATAATCCAGATTGATGAAGAAAATCGGGGAAGAAGGAAGAAGAATATTGCATGGGAGAGAAGCGCGGAGGAAGCAAAAGAGATTGAAGATGAAATTGAAAGACACTATGCTGAACAAGCACGTCTGGCACAAGAGGAAAGATTAAGAACAAGTGGAAGAAGCAATTATGGAATAATCATGATAATCGAGAAAGAAGGCGAGAACAAAATCGCAACAATGGTAATATCCAATGAAGAATATGAAAGAGTACAAAAGGAGAACCGGATAGGCAACGAGAAGAGAAATTGATAGATATAATCTGTGATTATGCGAATACGTGAAAGAAATGAAGGAGAAGATCACAGAGAAAGACGAGAGAGAATGATGAACAAGAAAGACAAAGTAGACATGAACGCATAAGAACAAGCGGAACTAAAAAGACCGGTGGATTCAAATTACGATGTAAATGAACAAATCTTGAGAGAATTAGCGAGAAATCGGAGGAATGGCTGAGCATTAAAAGGAGGAGGAAAGAGACAATTGGATGAGGCCATCGAGGAAGTTAAAACTCTATTTACACAAGAAGTACAGCTAGGAGGAATACCCCCAAAGTGTAATTTACTGCGTTAACTAAAGATTTGATGGAACAACTTGTGCAATACAACACATCAAAGCTTATGTGAGATGTATGTTACAATGGGAGAATCATGATGCTATATTGTGCAAGTATTTTGCAATAAGTTTGACAGGAGAAGCGTTGAAGTGGTTTGAAGGTTTACCAAGAAACACAATCACATCATTCAACCATTTACAAGCTATATTTTTAGGGGCGTACATAAGTAATAATTCCTGTGATCGGGTATTGAAGATGTATTTGGGTTAAAGCAAAGGGTTGGCGAAAGTTTGAAACATCTAACCGTGAGGTGGAAGACAATGTGTAGCGATATGGCGCAATCGTGTGGATGAGAGATATCTCATTTTATCATTCATTAATGATATGTTATAACTAATCATTATACATTCGGAGTTTTTAGAATTAAGAATACAATCACAATGACCGGGTTCATGCGAGAACTTAGGAGGTACATTGCTCTAGAGGAAAGCAAAATGAGATGGAATCATACCACATTTGCGAATGCAAGTTCAAGAGTGGAAATGCAAGTTTGTTACCTAAATTGATAAAACACAGTGGCGAGCACCTCGCAAGTCAACAAGAAATGATAACGAATGATGGTCGGCAAAAATTAGTAGCCATGGGAAGTCGCGATCGGGAAGAATTTGAAAGACAGAAACTTCTATACCGTGGCGGAAATAACAAAATTCAAAGACATGATCAGCCGCAATAAACGTATGGAGGTCGAGGCGGGGATTATCATAGAGGGCAGCGAATTCATAGGGTAGTATGGGAGGAAATCAAGATGCCCCCACTGAATTCTAGTGTGGAGAAGATATGAGAAGCTATAATTCTGATGGAAAATATACCTGCACCATGGAACATGGGGAATGAACCTCCTCCGGGTGATAGTTCTTTCGCATTAGTTCTTAACCTTTATTTTTGATACATCTAACGTGTTGTTCATTGTTGCAAGATTCCAAAAATTTGTACTAGATGTACTTCTTTGTTTTCAGACTCCATCATATTAGTAAGGTATGGATGGCTGTTGAGACCGAGAATCTTTGGCATTCATTGTACGTTTATAATTTCAATGATCACACTATATCCCATCAATTGAATTTACTCCCTCCCCTAAAATTTTAAATTAGTAGTTCAATAATCATTAAAAACTAAGGATTTCTTTACATTTTTATTAGCACACTATCTCACGCTTTGTGAATATACAACTATCTCAATATCAATTATAGTCCTGCCAAGACCACGATAGAGACTTATAATAATTGAAGTCATTTCAAATGCATGTATTGTGCCGTATGTGTCGCAATAATAACAGAGCTCTATCAGGATCGAAGAAGGTTATGCAACCAATCATTACATTACCGTCCCATATTTTTCATTTTTAGTAGTGCGGTTCTTATCAAGCTCCTTAAACTTGAAAATTATTGTGGTTCTCATATTTAAATATGTCTACGCCAATCATATTTTCCTCATTTGTCATATCTATTAGTTTGTCAAACATAGATTTATTTGCATGGGTACTTATACAAATTTATTTCATAAAATTCTTGATTTCGATAATAGCTAAGGCGACGAGAAGACTTAATATTAACTTTGAACATCACTCAAAGATATGCAAAACTCATTATTGCTCGATGTTTGTATAACAACGAGGCGCAGATAAAACACGCAGCTCTCATTATTGTTGTCACAACGTATATACAATACAAATTCACAAAATTGGTCAAAAAGACCAAAACAGAAAATTCCTGGGTGAAATAGATTCTTAGCTTTAGATCTTGTTTATATAGCCAAAAAGGGATAAAAATACTGTTCATTTGGCAAAAATGGATATTTGACCCAGGAATATTTTTTATTTATTAACCTGGAAGAGACAAATATGTCCATATCTTCTACAAATGTTTATCGGGTTGGAGAAGAACGAGAGAAATGAAACGAGAGAAATCTATAAAAACAGTACAACAACAACAACAAAAGAACATAATTAATTTAAAACATGTTTTGCTCTGTTTTTCTGAGATTGATTGCAAAGCAAAACCGAATTAATTTACTCCGTTTTTATGAGTTAATTGCAAGCAAAACAGAGTACTAAAACAGAGCAAAAAACAGAGTACTAAAACATAGTAAAATAGAGCTTGTACAACCAAAAACAGAGTACGTAAATGGAAAGCTTGTACATAATTCAACCACTTTATTGCAAAATCCTTCCAAATTTCCCATGAACCCTTGTGATTTACAAGACCACTGCGGTTCCCAACCTTCTTAACACCTTCCAACTCTTCTTAACACCAGACTTGCTGACCCCAACAAGTAAATACAAATTCCGCAACCTGCAAAATTGGCGAAGATGATAGACGCAAGGCATTAAACTTTGAAATTGAAACAAAAATAGTACTATAATGCATTAACATTAACATTAAACTTTGAAATTGAAACAAATAGTAAATGAGGACGCATAACACACCACACAATAAACACTGAAAAACATGGGAAGACCATGAATGGCATAGGTGGCAAGATATAAATGCAAATATCATCATCCATATGACATAAGTTCAGTTAATAATAGCGAGGAAGGGAGTGATTCTGGTTTAGAGTTTTAGGAAACAAAGGAAGAAGTTCTACACAAAATAAAAAAATACAAATGCATGACAAGTGAAAACTAACAAATAGCATCCAATGAGAGTAATGTTTTCTAGTTGAATAAATGCGACATCACCGAGCGATCACCTCAAAGGTTTGTAGGTCACGAGTTTGTGTAACTCGTCTAAGCATGTTAAGCTTTCAAGGATGGATTTGAAGAGATTAGCGACGATTGCGGCACAATTTGCTTGTCGGGTATTATTACGAAGGGTGAGCAAATTAGTGTACCAAAATCATCCCCTGCATTCTTACCTACAAAGGGCCTACTAAGAAGCCTTCCCTAGCAATATTATTGACGAGTTAATAAAGGACAAGGGCTGCAACTAAAAGTGACTTATATACTAAAACAGTGCATGTTACTCTTCTTAACACCAGACTTGCTGAACCCAACAAGTAAAACTGGATGAAACCAAAATAGTACGTGGGCGAAACCAAATTCCACCAAACATAAAACTGGATGAAACAGTTTCATCCAGGTTAAAATGGTGAAACTAAACTCAACCGTCCCAACACACGATGAAACCAGTTTCATCATATTAGACATAGGTGCTAAATTCAAGCCAACGTAACATTAGATGAAACTATTATCATCTAGTTTAAACAAGGTGAAACAAAATTTTATTCAATCTAAGAAAGGATGAAACCAAATTTCAATTTAACTCGATTTAAAAGCGATGAAAACAGTTTCATCTAGTGTAAATGTGGATGGAACCAAATTCGGTTTCATCTAATCATGGGATTGAAACCCGCTTTAGTAAGGATGAAACCAGAGTTTCATCCTTGTTTACAATCGAGTGATACCTAGTTCAAAAATCATAGATTCATCCTACCTATAGATGAAGCTTAGGTTTCATCCTAGTTTAAACCGGGTGAAAAGAAATTCAACCCAATTTAGTATAGATGAAATCGGTTGCATCCTAGTTTAAAATGGGTGAAACCAAATTCAACCCAATTTAGTATAGGATGAAACCCATTTTAAGCCATGTATGTTCAACTCCAATCTACAGAATCAAACCAGTTTCATCTAATTAAGATGGATAAATTTGAAATCAATTTTAATCAAAACACAATTAAGGTTAAGAAACTTACAATTGCCATCGATCCATCATCTCAAAGCAACATAGATATCGCCTTGTTCTTCGATGTTTCATCTGATTTATCCCCAAATTCTTCATTCTGTGTTGAATCACCAATTTCTTCAAACCCTAATAGTCGGTTCGATTTCGGAAGAACCTTCCAATTTATTTCAAACCATCTCGTCTCTCTCTTCAATCAATCGCAGCCATCAAACACCCACAAACCCATCCACATCGATCCATAGCGAGACTGCATCTTCTCAATCTTCTTTTCCCGATCTCAAAAGCTTGTTTTTGTTTGAGGAGATGATGAAAGATGATGGAAAACGGATCTGGTTTATGTTTGAGTGACGGAGAAGACGAGAAGAAGATAAGTCAAGTGATTTAAAGGGTAGTAACGTAAACTCTCTCCGTTGGTTATTTGACCAGTAGGATCCTAATCGATTTGACGGCCTTAAAGTATACTGGCTATATATCTATTTTCTGATACAAATTTTACATTAGCTTTTTAAAGTCCGTCGATACATATCATGTACATTAGCCTGAATCCATCGGGAGAGAGACTACCTTCATTTTTTCAAGACCCCGTTCCTTGTGACCGATGTTTTGTTGGAAACATCTCAAGTTATGTTAAGATCATTTTGCATCTCAGACCATTTTTATGTGCTGCGATAAGCACATAAGTGAGACGCTTTTATACACATAATTACATTAACTGGGACTCATTATTTCGCTAATAAACTAGTTTTATGTCTTTTCAAGGAAATAAGTTTTTCTGAAGAAATCGGCTCGAAAAAATAGTAAAGGCACCCCAAAATTGGATAAGGGCACCCTTGAATTGTGTTAAAAACGCCACAGGAGAAGTGTTGAAAACACCCCAAAATTTGTTAAAGGCACTCGTGCAAATTACTAAGGGGCACCCCCAATTACTATCGCCGCCTCCAGCAGTTGGTTAAGGGGTAACCTTCTCATTGCCCATGAGCTTATTCATTTTATGAAAAACTTAAAAGTCAGAAAATGACACTTTGCTCTAAAATTAGATCTTTCTCTTGTAAACAAAGAATATAGAGAAGGAGACACAGAATAGAGGGGAAGAAGAGAGAGAGAAATTCTATTAATGTGTATGTTAGACAAACATTAGAGCCTCTATTTATAGGGCTAGACACAAGGGCATCCCAATAATAAACGAGATTCACCCTAGATATTCTTAACATATTTACACGTTTATAACACTCCCACGATGACATTGTGTCTAAGCTAATTACAAACGCACAGGGAAAAACTCAAAAGAGAAAAACCTAAAATTGCATAAGCATATAAAGACTCGAAACATTGTTGGACACATAAATGTTGGCTCATAAAACCTTGACAAGGAAAACCCATTGGGACAAAACCTTGACGAAGGAAAAGAGTACAACTTGATAAAGTCCAAAGTGAATGACTTAATTTTGATGATGGCGCTCCCCATGAGTACTTGCGGTAAATTGTGGCTTTGAATCTTTGAGTCCACTTCCCAATTTCGGTGAACGAATTCAATGTAGAAGATATTTGTTCGATGAAGTCTTCTTTTTGTTAGTCTTCGACAGATAGTATACTCGAATATTCAAGCTTCTCCAAATTCATTGAGAACTTATGTCTTGCTTTACTATCTTCGGAGATGATTTGCATATGTAGTTGACGTAGTTTCTTAACAAGGTGCCAATATGTAGTTACTGAATTACAAAGGTGAACAAAATTTGTGATCATACCTTATATGGATCGAATGATATCCAAATTCATAGGAGAAGTTTATGTTGATATGGTCTAACAAAAATTATCTAGTTAATGGTGAGAATCCACCAAATAACCCGAAATCGATACAACTCCCCCTTGGATGACCACCATGTTGAATTAAATTGCCTAAAGCTAAAACCTTGCCAATAAAACCCAATGGGAAAAAAAAAAATTGGACGAAGGAAAAGAGCACAATATCAACATTTTTGAAAACAAATAAATAAATGTCATGTTTCTCGTTAAAACCTTGTCGAAAACCACGTGGGATAAAACCAAACAAAGGAAAAGAGTACAACTTTTTAAGATTATGGATGCTAACTCAACTACATGCTGAGTATTATGGAGAATGAGCATCAAAATCATAAGTCTAGTCTATCTCGAAGACCAGTTTAAGCTAGCATAATTCCCTAATCTGCAGATTTAAGAAAGAAAAGAAAATAGAATTTATGCCGCTAAAGCGTGGATATTGATGTTTTTAAGGACTCTCAAGAGACCTATAAAGGCGATATCATCAACTAGTTAATTCGGATTTTTGGTCTTGTACCAAATTTCTAAAAACACGCTAAAGGATTTGTTAAACCTTATGTAAGAATATAAGGTGGTTGCCCAAATATAA
>JAJJWW010010589.1:0-45668 GCA_023531295.1 Papaver armeniacum | reverse complement strand
TGGATGGACTCTGAGCTACCTTTTTTTTTTTTTTTTTTGAAGGGGGAAGGGCTCAAAAAGAGCCCAATTATTAAACTACCTCATTAATATTGAGGTTTGAGGAAATACAAAGGGTGGAGAATCGCATTCCACCAATTGTTTACATTATTATGCATAGCATCTTGGCACAAAGAATGAGCAGATAGTTTGCATTTTTAGGGACATGTTCAAATTTAACGTCATCAAAGAACTAGTAGCATCTTTGATTTGTAATATCGTGACGTATACTCCATGGGATCTCCACGAAATCTCCCAAAGCAATGCGGTAACATTCGAAGCGTCTCCTTCCACTACTATTTTATTGAAGTTTAATCTCTTTCCCGATTCCATTCCTAGATTGCAAGCCTTAGCCTCGGCCCGATAATGAAGATGTAGCATCGAATGTTATAGATGCACAACACAAAAATCTTCCATGATGGTCTTGTGCTATAGCACTGCTGACTCCGTTGTTAGGGATAAACGCAGCATCAACATTGATTTTCACATAATTAAGATTGGGGGAGTCCACTTTGCTGATTCGAGAGATCGAGGCGTCTTTGGGATATGGGTTGTTTTCTGACGAGTTTGAAATCTGTAAGCCTTCTTAAGAATCCCCGGAAAGCGAGAGAAGTTCCCTTGGGAAAAAATAATATCATTCCTAGCTTTCCACAGATTCCAAATAATGCACACTTTCATAATGAAATCAGGAAAAATTTCTTCATCCAACCATCCACTAATAATCTGATGAACATTGCCACCATAATTATTATGATCGAAACCCAAACCAGCCATATTAAAAACCAACATAGATTTGTAACAATCAAAGAATAGATGGGATATAGTTTCTTGATTGAGGAACAAAAGGTACATGATGTTTGGATATTGTTGATGAATCTGTGATGTTTGCTTTAGCAGCAATACCATTATGTAAAAGTTTCCACAGAACATATGGATTTTTGGAAGGATAGAAGAACATGACCAATATTTCTTCCCGAGGAAAAGCACTAATTTCGAAGAAGAAGGGATATTACTCGATGAAGTTTATAACGAGTTTAGTGGAGAATTTACTAGAAGGAGCACTGAAGACCAAATAAGAGTATCTTAAAGTATCTTCCAAACTCAAATAAATTGAAGTAATGCAAACATTTATATCCTGCGGAAATACTTGGATCAATAACTCTTGGTTCCATGATCTAGAATTGGAATCATTAGATCGAAACCACAGTTAATGTTAATATCAAGAGTCTCGGCCTAGTGAGTAAGTGATCTATATCTTTGCACTAACCACGGATCTTCCCAAATATTCACCTTTTCACCATTGGAAATTTGCCAAAATATTTTGTTTTCCAGAATGGGACGAATCTCAAGCAGACTGCTCCATGTTGCAGTGCATTTTCCTGGAGTTTCAGCTGTCCAGAAGGAATTATTTTTGAAGTATTTGGCTGATAGAAGTTTTACCCAAACTGCATCTTGGTCTTCCAGAAATCTCCAAGCTAATTTGCAGACTAAAGCTATGTTCATCAGCTCTACGTTTTTAATACCAAGGCCTCCGTCTTCTTTAGATAAATAAACTTTTGACCAATTAATAAAATGTATTTTTCTCTCATCAGGAGAGTGTCCCCACCAAAAACATCTCAGAATCTTATCGATTACTGCTGTTACCCCTTTTGGAAGTAAGCAAATTCCCATAAAAAAAGATCGGAATGTAAGATAGAGTAGTCTTCAAAAAAGCTGTTCTCGGTAGTATTAATGTAATGGAATCTCCAACACAGTAGTCTAGAACCAAACTTGTTGATGAGAAATTCATAACTGCTGATCCTGAAATCAGATTTAAGAGGATAAACACCTAAGTATTTGTCCTCAGGCATCATTTCTTTAACTCCAAGGTCTTGTATGGTTGTTTGCTTTCTTAAGTCAGTTTACCATGGCTAAAATAAATTGAAGATTTATTATAGTTAGTGACCTGACCTGACATATTTGCATATTCTTGTAACAGCTTCTTCAAATTATTGACATTGACTCTCGAATGAACTCCAAAGAAGAATAAGTCATCTGCGAACATCAAATGAGAGATTGTAGGAGCCATACAATTGAGTTTATAACCTTGATATAAGCCTTGGGATTCATATTGTTGCATCAGTAAGGAAAGACCCGCCGAGCAAATAATGAAGAGAGTGGGAGGCAGGGGGAATCACGGCGAATACCCCTTTCACTTCTGAAAAAGCCTTGAGGAGAACCATTAATATTAATGGAAAAAGATGCAGTAGTAACACAATTCATGATCAGAGCATGTGATGTCCCAGAAATTCCCATCATATGTAACATGTCTCCTAAAAAATCCAATTCACTCTATCATATGCCTTCGCCATATCCACTTTGAGAGCAAAGTGCCCCATAGTAACTCTTGAATTCTTCATGGAATGAAGTAGTTCCTTGGCGATGATTATATTATCTAGAATTTGGCGACCAGGAACAAACGCACTTTGTGACCACGAAATGAATTCATCCAGATATGGCTTTATTCTATTTGCTAATATCTTGGAAACTATCTTATAGAGAACGTTACACAGGGATATAGGGCGAAAATCAGCAGGTTTAGCAGGGTTTTTTATCTTTGGGATTAGTGTAATATTAGTATGATTCAAAAGATCTGGAAACTCTGCATATTCAAATATATGATTTATTGAACTAATAACATCATTACAGATCATACTCCAACATTTTTTGTAGAAGACCGGAGGATAACCATCAGACCCCGGTGAAGTGTAAGAACCCATTTTAACAAGTACAACCCAAATTTCCTCTTGTGTTGGAATCCTACAGATGGCTTCATTATCTAAATTAGATCTGACTTGCCCTTGTATAGTGAATTGAGGAAGGTTAAGAACTTGGTTGACTAAATAACTCTTGAAAGTGATTTACCAATTCCTTGCAATTTCACCACGATCGGTAATCCAAGATTAGTCATCTTTTTGTAAGTGGCTGATAGTATTTTCCTTCTCCGTTGTTGCGATAGATGAAAATGCACGGTATTTCGATCACCATCTTTAGCCCATTCTTTCTTCATTCGTTGATCCCAATATGTTGCCTCCATAATCAGATATTCATTTAGTTGAGCCGCCACTAATTTTTCTTTTGCGATATTGGCCGCAGAAGGTCTCCATGACTGGATTCTTAACGACTTCGATTTGAGAATCGCGATTTTGTGTTTAACACAACCAATCCTTCTTACGGACCAATCGAGTCGGAAAAGATCCAAGTTTTTTCGGCTTTGATTGTATATCTTCTTACGGATCTTGAGACCCGCATTCTTGAACTTTTTTCAAGGAACTCGGGGATGAGAAAGCCATAGGGCTTCAAATTTATAGTTTAGAGGAGCTCTTGACACGTTTCTGCAAGTATTAAGAAGGATCGGAGAGTGATCACTTGCATTTCTTGGTAGATGAAGGACTGCTGCCATGTGAAATCCAATGCACCATTCTGGATTGGCCATAAACCTGTCAAGACGCTGTTGGATTAATCCATCTATATCACACCGCCATTAGTCCAAGTATATGCTGGTCCTTTGTAACCCAGATCTATAAGATGATTCTGCTGAATGAACTCAATGAAGAAAGATATATTTGAATTCAAGACCGGTAACCCTCCAAATTTTTCAGTACCAGAAGAGATAGCATTAAAGTCACCAATGAAACACTTGCAGCACTCAAAGTTCTGAACATATAATGTCATGTTTTTCCAGAAACTAGCCCTTTGAGTATGAATGGGAGGACCATAAGTACAGAAGAGATGCCATGGAATTGCTAACCCATCATTCTGAACAGAAACATGTATTAGATTACTTGATTTTGAAATAACTTCAATAGTAATATCATCTTTCCCGAGTAACCAAAAGCCGCCACTTCTTCAATAAACGACACAATACAAGAGTTTTGGAACCCAACTTTGATTGGCGTGACGAGAGATAAGCTTGTTACGACATTTTCTGTTTTCAAAGAAATAAGATGGAAGGATTGGTACCATTGAGGAATGTCTTTAGCGCTCTAATTGTTGGGGGATTCCCCAAGCCCCAACAATTCCATGCTAAAATTAACATTTATCACGCGGCTGTTGAGGATTTGCCGACTTAACATACGATGAACCACAACCATTATTCTTCACATATTTTGAACGTGGAGGTTGTTGATTATGTATGATTCCTCTTGCATTCTTTTTGAGATCACGGTATCCATTTGTGCGTCTATTTGAAACTTGAGTATTATCTATTTGGAGCCTAGCACCAACAGCAGGAGGCTTAGCAACAACTTTCGTAGAAGGGAAATGCATTGTAGTAGAGATTTGCTTGCCCTTCTCATTGGCAGAACGAGTTGAATTCTCCCGATGAAGAATTAATTCAGAATTCCAAATACTCCTTTCGAAAGCTATTATGTCGACCACATGAATTTCAGATCTTAGAATTCTTGTCATGGCAATGTCAGTCCTAGAATTTTGCGAATAACCCGCTTCTAAAGCTGATGAGATTCGCGGACGCATTTGAAAATCTCCCTGTTCTCCCATTTTTGATTTCCCCCTCGGATCAATATTAATTGAAGGAGAAGCAATGTTACTTCGATTATTATTGATCTTGTCTGATTGATTGCTTGTAATGGGGATCATCTACAACAAAGATATCTTTGAAGGTTGGTTTTCTGTTGAATGAACTGTGCCGAGAGGCTTGATTAGCTTATACTTTGGCTTTATTAATTCCATTGCCTCCTCATCTTTGATGTAGTGAGGAAATCTTTGTAGATATGATTTTGAAGTAGTTTACCCTTGGACACATTTTCATCCAGTGTCCAATTAAACCACAGAATAAGCAAAACCTAGGCAGACGTTCATATCTTAATTCAAGGGCATAGTCGGGTTTCCCTGGAAGGGGAATGGAATAGATTTTGGGAGAGGATGATTTATATCAATATGAGTATTGGCTCTAGCAAATTTACCCCATGAAGTACATTCATATGTTTGCAATCGGCCTAGTTTTCCCAATCGAGACATCAAATCATAGACATATAGAGAGCATAGGTTTTCTATTTGTGGGGCCGTGTATTTGAATACTCAATTCAACAGATTCGAATTTATATTCTCCCGGTAACTTGTTTGGGAGACATCTTTCGAGCATATAAATCATCCTTGAGAATCCACGGAATGCCTTCAAGAATCAACGAGGCATCAGCTTGCGATTCAAATTTGATGACATAAGTATCATCAATAAATACTGAAACATAGAACACTTGATTAGTTTTCCAAATTTTGTTTAGAGTTTCACGAACCATAGTGATAGAAAACTCTAGGGAAAGATTTTCAGAATAAGGCAGTTTTGGTGTCTTAGTTTGGTTCCAGTAAGTCGGTATTGATATTGACGGTGGCATCGAGGATTCTCTCGAAAGAAGGTTTGCAAATTGGTTTAGAAGATCAGAAGATGATGGATTTGATGGCATGAAACGTTCGGGCGTTCGGTGTTAGACATGATGAAGAAAGTAATAAGGCGAAAGAAAGATTAAACCTTTAAGGCTATAAAAGGGTTATCCTAATAACCAATTAAGAGCAGTTAATTGCGGTTTGTGGAAGTGTAACTGATATAATTTTGAAAAAATTAACTGAAAAGAAGTAGCAGTTAATGAATAAATTGCGGTTGATGAAGAAAGATATACGGTTGATGAAGAAAAAGATGGATAATGAATTTTACGTAACTTATCTTCATCCAGATTAGAATGAATCAATTCACATCCTGTTTCAGGGATAAACCAGTAATGGAATTGATTATGAATTGAAAGAATTTAAACACTGGATTCTTTTATAATTACCAGAACGATAATAATGGTAATTTTTTTTCTTGGGTCACTAGGCAACTCTTGGGTCGCCAGGTGAATTTTAGATTATATATACCAGATGAATAGATGTTTGGATAACGTTTAATTACTTTTCGACTTTGAGAAATTAAAAGTCATAAATTAGTTTGGAAACATAATTTTAGAATGGTTTAAAAGCAAAAAAGATTAAATTTTTGGGAAACAAATTTTCTTTTTATAATAAAATTTAATAGAAAATTAAAATTCAAAACAAACTTGTCCTCATAGGCTTGGGTAAAGGCACCTAGCCTATCTTGATCCAAGAGATTAAAAATACACATTGGAGGATAACCCCCTCTGATTACGGGTTGATGTTGCATTAACAATGGCATTTGCTAATGTAATCATTTGCCCGGTTTGCTAGTTTTCTAGTTGAAACGTAAGTAAAAAGTTTTGAAGAAAGTAGAGCAACCAAGAAATTTGAGATTCTATCTTCCCGAGATAGCTTTTACCTTGATCCATCTTGCTTTGAAGACATTGGAGAGTGCATCGGGTTGGTGTTGTGAGTTTCAATGCTGATAGAGGAAGCTTGAAGTTGTAGTCCCCATTTCCACGCCTCTGTTGCTGCTAGCACCTCTCCAACATCCTTATTCAGAGCTTTGATGTCCATTGTTCGAACCTCTCTGCAATAGCTCAAAGTATTCTTAGAATCATAGCTGTAGTTATCGTGTTAGTTGTTTGGTTCCAAGTTGTAGCGAAGTTGAGTTTTGCGGTTAGTGATTAAGGTTACTTGGCTGTTTGTTTGGATTGGTGCGAAAGCAGATCAAGCTTGGTCTTATGCTTGTTGAGCTTGCATATTCTCCGGCCAGGCTGTTTGTCTCTGTAAAAGTATCTTTGGGATTGGGATTGATTCCTCTAAAATCTTTATCATATCTAGCTAGCCAGATGTGCCAAATTACAGCCGCACTGAAGAGCATTCCAAGGACCCAATTCGCTATCATCCCACTGGATTAGGATACAGCTAGTAATCCATTCTTTGCAAGGATAAATTAGGAATACCATGCACAAAAGGGTTTGCAAAGCAAGCAAACCACACACTTCTAGCAAAAGGGCATTCCATGAAAAGGTGTTTTATAGTTTCATTGGGATGAGCACATAAAGAAACGAGATGTTTGGCATATCAAGATACTTGGTAAGTATTATGCATACATTTGAAAACGAATAAAGCTACTTTTGGGTATGTTTCCATACTCCAAATCTTCTCCCGAGAGGAAGTTGATAATAGTATCAAAATGTTTAATACTATGGTAGAGGAGGCGATTGTAAACTTCCCATTTGGTTTCAATTTCCACCCGATTATGTCGTTCCCCTACTAAGCGGAGAAGGGTATGCGACATATTGTTTGGACAGTTCTGGGTCCGAACAAAGCATTTAGTGTGTCGAGATTCCAAACTTGATGTTTAACATCAATTAGATGACTGACCAGATACATATTGTCGGCAGTTGGTTATGTTTGAGATCTAGAGTACCTGGGTACCACTGATCCTCATAATGTGGACAATTTGGCCATTGCCAATTTCCCAAATACGGTGCGGTTTGATAGCCTCAAGCCCTTGCGAGAATACGGGGACCGGATCCGGGGCCTGTGGTGCTAACTTTTGGGTCAAGTGGATATCGGCATTTACTATAATTACTGGATCTCAAAGTTTTTGCCCAGATTGAATCTGGGTCTAGTCTTCTAGTTGCGCAAGGTTATTTGCTTCTAAATCCCTAAAGCCTAATCCTCACTAGTGCTATTGGAATGTTGAGATCGGGCCAAGCTTTTTAAAAAGCGACCATTTTACCATCCTTCTTTCCCTACAGAAATTTCTTTGAAGGGAAACGAGTTGGTTAGTAATATTTTCGGAATCTTGTAACGGACCCATCGAGTAGATGGGCATAGATTCAAGGATGGTCTTAACTATCACGGTTCTAGCGACTTGGTGAGATATCTCCCTCGATAATTCGGTCTGCTACTTAGAAATCTAACTATCATTGAGTCAAAGTTTTTATTTTTGAAGCTCCTATAAAGAGAGGTGTACCTAAGTAGCTATCGGTGATGTTAATTTTACGAACCTTAAGAATTTTTATTATCATTTGCCAAATTTATTAGGAAACCTATTACTAAAAGAAAATCCTAGACTTTTGAAAATTAACATTTGGCCGATTCTTAAGCCGAAGGTGTTGATGATGTTTAAAATATTTTGAGCATCACTAAGCGAGGCTTTAGAGAAGATGATGCAATCGTCAACAAATAGAAGATGGGTGATATGGATACTATTTTGAGCTACTTTTATTCCTTGGATTTGGCCTTCGGCTTCTTTATGCCTTAAAGTCTAGTTAGTCCTTCCATACACAAGAGGAATAGATAAAGGAGATAACGGGTCTCCTTGTATAATTCCCTAGTGGGTTTAATTTTCCGGGTGAGCCATTGCGAAGAAACGACAATGGATGACTTTAGCTGATGCATTGATGAATCGTGAACACCAAGACTCACAAAATCCTAATTTTTGCATCAGATCCATTAGGTACTCCCAGCTGACCCTGTCAAAAGCCTTACTCATATCAAGTTTTATTCCCATTAGGCCACCTTTACCTTTGTATTTTTTCATTTTATAGACTACTTCCTGGGCCATACTATGTTGTTCGTGATCTTTCGATTCTTCATAAAGGCAGATTGGAAGGGCGAGATTATTCTAGAGAGAATTGGTTTGAGTCTATTGGCTAAGATTTTGGATTTTATTTTATAAGTCGTGTTATTTTGGTGATTTGAAAATCAGTAGGGACGAGGATTAGAGATTTTTAGGAATGAGAGCTAAAGGTAGCATTTATTTCCTTGAGAAGATGGCCAGCGGAAGAAATGTTGTACCATAGAAATAACATCCTCTTGCACAGTGGCCCATTGAGGCACAAAGAATCTAACATTGAAACCATCCGGGCCCGGAGATTTTTCAGCTGCTAAAGCTTTGACAACTCCAGAAATTTTAGAGCAGCTTGGAATTGCTGTTAAGGTATGGTTTTCCGCGTCTGAGACTTCAGACTCAAAGAGGCTAGTGACAGGTTGAGAGTTGAGGTTCGGATTTTCCGTAGAGATGTTTTTGAAATATTGGGTGAGGATTTCAGACATTTCCTTATGATTATTGTGAGTAATTCCATTAAAATCTGTAAGGGTTGAGATTCTATCCCTCCTATTTCTATCGAGAGTACAAGTGTGAAAAAATTTGGTGTTCCTATCCCCGAATTTGAGGTTGTTTTCCTTGCATTTTCTTTCCAAAGTTGTTCCTCTTAATTGTAAAGTTTCTATCGTTGATTTTCCTTTGGATGAGATCATCCTTGGTACCATCAAGATTGTTTGTGAATAAGGTTTATTGTCTCTAAAGTATTTATAATGTTTGTTTTAATTTTTCCAAAAACTTCCTTATTCTATTTGGATAGGTATCTTTTGACTAATTTAAGTTTGGCTGATATTTTAAAAGTTGGAGATCCTACTATTGGTTGGTTCCAGCATCTCTAAATAATTTCAAGAGCTTCGGGAATGTCTAACCGTGAGGCTAAAGAATTTTTAGGGGATAGGGTTAGAATCTACATTGTGTTTGCAGTTGAGAAAGATAAGAGTGATCGAGCCTATGGGTGGGGAGATGGGTGAGAGAAGCGTTGTGGTTTTCCGCCAGCCAATCAGAGTTGGCTAGGGCTCTATCTAGCCTAGCCTGAATTCGAGAGGGTGAATCTTGTTGTTTATGGGTAAAAACTACTCCTGCAGAATTTGGTAATTTGGGGTGTGGATGAGGAATGAATTTAAACCTTTAAACAAATGCACTGCGCGGTGAGTGCTTGTAGATTAGAGATCAATACGTAAGTCCGGCCTAAACCAAAAAATGGCCGTTCCGGACTTGTTTCGGTCACAAAGTGAAGGAGATGGGGTTGGTCTTAGAGAGGGAGCGAAGAAGGTGTTGAGGATTGTGAGTGTTGGCTTGCTTATGACATACGAGAAAGGTGACGCGAGCTTGGGTTGATGCAAACGAGCTGCGGGTGTTTGAATAAGATTTTTGTATTAACACTTGATTTTAAATACCTTCTCAACTTGTGTTGTTGTTTGAAATAGGGCGGAGAACCTATTTATACAAGTCATTGAGCCTTATTCACGTCTCTCGTGGGAAGTGGAGGAAGTGGAGTGATGGAATAGTGGAGATGTGCGTCGGTGCCACACGACCCAGTCTTGCCCACTTCTCTGTTCATCTCTAACGGTCCATGACTTCTGACACGTTCTTGTGATGGCGCGTTGCACGCTGCCTGCTGTAAACCGCGAGACCAATACCCCGATATGTATCCCCCGATTTGTGACATGATTGATGTCTGGAATGTGTGAATCGTGGATCCACGAAGGTAGCATGTAATGCTGAATTGAATAGCTGCGTTATTCGAAGTTGATACTTGTAGTATCATGTGTATTTTTATGCCGAGTGCGCATTATGATGTGGTAAAGTGATGGGTAATGACGCTCACGGCCAAATAACTCGACCGGGGTTGTACTAACCGGAAGTTTGGTGAAGTTGGACGGATGAGATGATCTTTGAGACACTCATCTGCATGGCCGTTGATGAAATTAGGGTTTTTGAAGAGTGCGCAAGCATCACTCTTGACTTGGTGGCTCCCGAGCATGGCAAGGGCTTTGGAGAGGACCGACCGGGCATGTGTGTGTGGCCGGCATGCGGTGTGCACGTCCATACCTCACTTTCCCACGAGAAGGAGCGATCTAGGCCACTCAAATTGACCTAAAGTTGAGTGGTTGAGATCGGTTTGCGGAGAAATCCATTGCCGCAAAGGAGTTGGAGACCGCATGACATCCCTGGTTTTGGGCGCGCGTTCCAAGACGACCCATCTTGGTCGGTCTTGGTTGATCATACCAGCGTGTAGGTGGTAAATTTGGTGTTCACACCTATGCCTGACTATCCCATGAAAACGTGATCTAAGCCATTCAAATCATCCCAGGTGAAGTTGAGTGGTGAGATCGGTTGCAAATTTGGGAAGTGTAACCACGCATGTTTGGCGGGCGTTTTGGATTAGCCGGGCATGGTATGCCTTGGGCGTCACATGAGGAGGTTGATGGGCCCACGGTGGTCATCTTTGGTATGACCGGACTGTAATCTAACCAGGACCCTCCATTCGTGCGGAGAAGATGGACGTCGTGATGCTCAAAACCCTAATTTTGGGTTTCAAGCCGTGCGTAATCTCTTGTTTGGGTGACGATTGCACGCCAAACATTGTTGGTCTTGACCGATTGGTCAAGTGTGTAGGCGTCCACGTTGATCGTGTTGACATGCTCGGCCCTTTGAATCTACATCTACACCCTCCATCTATACCTCGAAGATGGATGGTTGAGATTGTTTTGCGACACATGTAATATGCCGCAAACCCTTATTTAAGGTTTTAGTCCATAATGCTTGGTATGAACGTCTTTTTGGCAAAGAAAGGCGAATGGACGACCATGCGGGGTCAGCCGTGGGTATTCCATACCGTTTGGGGTGATGGAATTGATGCGGGGGTCATCCAATCATGCTTATGGTTGGATGACTGCGATCGATCATATCCCACCGATACTGCCAGTCCCATGCTCAATCGGGCTAGTATAACACACCGAGAGGCTCAATCGCAAGTATAACACACCCGAGGGAGCTCGCTAGTATAACACACCGAGATCCCACTGTACGGGTATTTCGTACATGGTTTCATTATAGTGCTTGGAGGTTCGTGTTACTCGTAAGATTAACACTAGATCGTCATGCCACACGATAATGAGTAATGAAATACAAGGCTGATATGAAATTCCACGGAAGGGGATTGTTGCTACATGCTCCAACCTGGAGGAATTTCATGTATTCACATGCACGGGATTGTTGCTACATGCTCCATTCTTGGTGAATTAAGTGAGGGAGTATCCAACACTTATAAATGGCTTTATCTTTTACAAGATGTCAGTTGCATGATTTTCCGGTTTTTTACAAATTTAACCTTAAACGAAAATCCACCATCAACATTAAGTCCCCCTAGCACATAATGGTTACACTATTGTGTGGTAGGCATGAGATGGTGACATATACAAACGTAAGAAGACAAGATAAAGAAAGTCTACTGAGGGGTTCCAGTGGGTAATCCTCCATACCTGTGATCACGGGTCTTGACAGACTACTTCCTCCCTTAGGTGCTTGAGCTAGGGGTAGGATTCTTCTTCGGCTGGAACTCTAGGTGTGGGTGCTTTACACATCTTTGCGGTTGAATCGCTAGAATCCGGATGACCTTGATTCTCGATTAGGGTTCACAAGAAAGTCCTGACTCGGTGGTGTTGAATCCTCATTCATCAGGCGCCCGTAATCGTTTTAGGGTTTCCTCGGCATATATCACCAGTGTAGAGAATTTTGAACCATTTTCACGTTTTTGCAGTAGAGCTTCCTTGCTAAAACTTTGTTTCCCATCATGTCTAACAACAAGAATACAGTGGATCGTCTTCTTATACCATCCAGGATCTTACGTTAAACGTGCACGACTGCGTCGAGCTTCATGATCAATCCTTTTCGTGTTCTGCGAGTCAAAAGATCATACCGTTTGTCTTTTCTTCCTTTTCTGAACCATTGTTTGTTCTTCATACGGCCGAAATAATCCCTTCATTCTTGGAGATATCCTGCGAACATGTGTGACGATTATTGATGACGATGGCTTAACCACTCCTCTTCCTTCAAACTCAAACACGCTTACCCCCGTGAACCTCGAAGACTCGACTTTGGTATCTCATCTTATGAATATCCAAATGCGGGTCTTTCATTCGATGTTCACATGAAATGCTTATCCTCCGGCTACCAAGATGTCGGTGGATTCCTGGTGCGGAAGGAGTTTGTACCTTTGTACACTGCAATTTGTGGAGGAAGTAAGCCATATCGCGACCGAGTGGCATTGGTCGATTACACTTCCTCTCGCTTTGGTTACCACGGTGGCTTGCCTTCTTCCCATGATTGCTGAGATGGAGAGTATTTCTATTCGCAACGTTGTTGAATCAAGTCTTGAAAAGTGGGGAGAATATGGTATCTACCCGAATCCATGGAGTTCAACGTGGGCTGAGATTTGCGGCGGCGTCTTGATATCATCAGGTTGGACCTGAGCTGTATCCTTGTAAATGTTGTTCTGCTGAAGGCTATTTTGGAAGAGGAGAAGGCTGCGCCGAAGAATCGGAGAAGGTAGAGCAGAGTCACAGGACTTGAAGAAAAGAACAGAAAGATATCACGCTAGACATCGAGATGATGCTCTCAAGGAACTATAATCTTCTAGGCAGCCTCTTCTAAACTTCATTCCTTTATTGTTAATGACGTTCATGTCAAAAGTTTTAAACGTCTTTGCGGAATAAATGATTATTTTTTGATTGGTGAAATGGTTTTTTCATTGACACGTCTCTGAATATAATTGATGATTCAAACATGTAATGAAAATAAATGCACTCAGTATTGTTGACATAGAGAGATGGTGGTCAAGCATGATATGCCTTGAGCCACTTTCCATTGATAACTTCCATTTCGCCTCCGTCTACCTTAATGATCTTGCAGTAGCCTGCATTGTAAGCCTTTTGGTGACCGCACAGGGGACCTTCCCATTTGGTGAGAATTTTTGGTGCAACATGTCTTGTTGGATGTGTTTGGTCAGTTTTCAAAACCAAATCTCCCACTTTAGAAAACGCGTGGTTTCACAATTTTGTTGTATGCCTGGGAAATTCGATTCACCTGTACACCCGAGCGTTCTTCACGCTTTATTCCTTCTAAAATCCAAGTGTCTAACTGCTATTCTAGAGTTAGAGACTTCACCTCGTTCAATGGATCCCTGGGCCGCCGCAATCCCGGTGATGGGATTCTCGATCTACGATGAGAATTGCATCCGCTCCGTAGACGAGTGAGTACGGCGAAACCCCAATGGAGCTTCGGGTGATGTACGAATCGCCCATAGTGCCATTGGCAACCAGATCATGCCATTCCCTAGGATTGTCGTGTACCGTTCAAACATGATCCTGATCAATGTCTTGTTGGTACTCTCGGCTTGCCCGTTCCTTGAGGATAGTAGACGGTGGAGAAGACCATTTAATGCCATACTCCTCAAGTAATTCCCATTCACTTGTTGGCGAAGGGAGTTCCATTATCGATGATGATGTGCTTGGGCACGCCAAAACGGCAAATGATGTATTCTTTAATGAAAGCCGCAATTATTTGCTCCCGTGGTTCCTCGTAGGGAATGGCCTCTACCCATTTGGTGAAGTATCCGTCGCGGTTATGATGTGTACTCGTCTTTATGACGGTGGATTGATTTTTCGATAATGTCGATCCCTAGCAGAAACGGCCATGGGCCGCGATAGAGTCAGAGGGGGTAGAAGGCGCATGAACAAGGTTCCCATGGATTTGGCATTTGTAATGACTTTGAACAAAAAACTGCATCGTCCTCCATGGTTGGCCAATAGTATTTCTCATGTATTTGGAGAAATGGTTTCCTATTCCTTGATGTTCTCCTTGGTGTGTCAGCATGATTGGGGATTTCTTCTCCCGCCAGGGCATCGTAGCGAGATAACCCTCCTGCTCTTGCGATACAGATCCCTTCATGGAATATGAACCGCTTGGCTCTTTGCTTCATCTTAATGGCGTCCTTTTGACCGGGCAGAATTATCCCATCACGAAGATAGCTAATGTAGGGTTCTCTCCAAATCCCAAAGTGCGGTTCATTAAAAATCTCCAATTGGTGTGGTGGTGCACGGCAATTTGGAGCAGACTTCAAGTAGTCCGGATTGAGCCTCCATCTCTGGCCCAATAACCCAGGCGTTGAAGTCGCGGTAAAGCGTTACCACCAGTGATTGTCCACAAATTTCATTGTGAATACGATCCACCGTAGTTGTGCTGTGTCACCTCCCGACATCTTGACAGGGAGCCATCCTGGATTAGATAATACAAGCATACCATGAAGCATGAAGAAGTTTTGCAGATTTGAGACCGAACTTTCCTTGGGAGAGTGAGCTGTTGAGCTCTCGAATGATCGGAGTTCGCCAATCGTCGGTCTTGGTGTCTTTGTGTCATGCAGCCAAGTTGATTCTATGGTTCTCCTCTTCACCATCGGGGTTTCTTCCGCTCCTTCAAACTTCGACTTGAAGCCAATGTTGCTAGAAATCGTGTTTCTGGTTGCGACCAACATGAGTTATGGTTGCATCGGCAAAGTAGTTTAGTAACCTCCTGCTTCGACAGTCGGACGGGCTAGTGTTACTTCTTTCGGCGCATATACTCCATTCATTTGATTCACGGTAATTTGGAATCACCTCTTATCTCAGGCGACGTGTGACTCCTGCTTGTTTAGCTATTGAAAGCCCTATGAGGAAAGCTTCATATTCCGCTGAGTTGTTGGTGCATTCGAAGTCTAACTTGGAAGGAATGTGAAAATACTTCTCCTGGTTGGAGAGAATAACACCACGCTGCTCCTCCCGATGTCACATCGCTGTGGGTAGCTGAGCTCCAAATACAAGAGCCACACTTTTTCTTCGAATAGAGACGTCGGAAATTCTCAGAGGAGTTCTTCATGTAGTCCCGTAGTGCCTTCTCCGAGAAATGCTTGCCAAGAAGTCCGCAACCGCTCGACCCAATCGATAGCTCTAGGCGATGCACACGTTATGTCTAGTTCGACATTTGGAGGAGCCATTTGCCTGTCCTCCCGGCCAGACGGTTTTGAAAGTAAAAACTTTGCAGATCGGATTTAGACACGAGTATCACCTATTAGACAGCAGTAATGCCTAAACTTCTCGAATGGAATGGATTAAGGCTAAACACGCTTTTTTCCGCTCTGGGGTATCTCGAGTTCCAAGGCGTCTCTCAATATTCGGGATGAAATAGTATATGGGACGCTCGATTCCCCATCGTCTTCCCCGAGCGAGTAAAGCCCCTACGGCGGTGTCACCGAAGAAGCGGTGTAGAGGACCAATGGCTTCCCTTGTCCCGGAGACTTCATGACGGTTGAGATGATAGTATTCGTTGAATTTTCCGAAAAGCTTCTGTTGGGTTGCATGTCCAAAACAAAACTCGCTCCTTTCTTGACAAGGTGGTGAATGAGGCGGTGAAGTGGGCTAGACCGAGGTATAAAACGTCGAATTTAGTTCACCTTGCCCATGAAACTCGGGAGTTCTTTCACGGTTCGGGAGCGCGTTGTGAGGAGGATAGCACGAGAGTTTTGGAGGTCTACCCCTTTGTTCTCTTCTCGGTCACTTGGAATCTGAAATGAGGATACCGAAGCACATTTCAAAGGATTCATCTTCAACTTGTATCCTCGATACCTCTCAAATTTTAAGACATTTGTGTGGTCCTTCGCTTTTGACTCACTTGATCCATCTTATAGTTTATGCATCATTTAAGATCACGTCTAGCACATTGATCGTTCTTTAAACCGAAAGGCATAACGGTATAATAAAAATTGCATCTTTATCTCGTCACTCATACATCTTTATCTCGATTTATCCGCTTTATAACCATCCATGAAGGAGAATATGCCGTGTCCACCGGGTGGCGTCTACTAACATGTGATGTTAGGTAGAGGAAAGTCGCCCTGGGGCAGCACTTGTTCAAGTCTCGAAATCTACGCAGCACCGGATCCGTCTAGTTTTTCTTCTTTACTGGGACCACAAGCAACTGTGTTGGATGATGAATATAGGCCTAATGAAGCCCAAGCATCTAAGCGACTTAAGAATTTCGTTCTTGATTTGATCTTCTACTTCATGTCCGAATTGCCTCGGAGATTGCTTGATTGGCTTGGATCCGGGTATGACATGTAAGTGATGGGTGACCAATTTTTCATCGAGACAGCATTTCCTCGTATGTCGAGCAAACACATCTTGGTACTCCTTGAGTAGTTGAACAAGACTCGTACGTTAAATCCGTGGATAGAGTCGAACCGGTAGAGACCGTCCCGGAGATTCTTCATTCCGATGTTACTTGATCTCGAAACACATTCGGTTGTAGAATTGGTTCCATCTTGTAGTTTTTTCGGGCGTTTTGGTACCTCATCTTTATGTTTCATCATTCTTATGACATTCAATTGAAAGCGGAGAAGTCGGTTCAGTCTCTCCACCTAATTGCTAGCAGCTGCGCCCGGTATATTGTTCTCCCTTTACGATCACGTTTCACCCTCGGAAGTGTGTCCCCTTTTGGTGTGAGCATGAGTTGGAGTCTCACCCGGGGGTAGAGATGAACGCCTCATTCTGAACGTGTCTTTGGCATGGTGTTTGGCCTCCAAAGTGGTGTAAGTCGGTCTCTTCCTTGATTGAAGCCCACGTGGTGGTGGGGTGCCGCGAGGACTTGGTCCGATCCTCCCCTGTGGTACCTTTTGGGCTCAAACAGCTCCTCCGCATATTGGTGCATACGGAGACAATGATGCGGGAATGCGGATGACTTTCGTTTGCATGGTGGCTTGAGCACTTTGGTGATACGAGGGAATGACCTTGTTGTCATGAAGCCATGGTCTCCCTAGTATATCATATGGTAGTCCGACTCCCTTTCTATGACTTCAAACCTTTCTTTTGATCGGACCGAGTCCTCTCTTGATAAATTCGTATTGACATATCCGTATGTCTTTGGTACGGGTTTCCTTAGAAGTCCGCCACTGCAGAGGCCGCAAATCCTGATCTTGCATGGGTTAACCTTGGCTGTCCCGAGAGTCTTGGAGTGATTACGTTCAAGATGCTCTCTGTGTCGACGAGGGCTCTCCACGAACCGAACCTTAATGTGTGCGGTAACATGTAGGGCCAGTTGTGACCTTCCTCTTACGCCATCATGTCGTCTTCAGAAATGTGTAACATTGTTTCTGAGATGTTTCAATGTGATTAGGAATTTACGACGAAGGAGCCAGTGTACATCCCGGGCTATTTTATTAATTGCAATAACGTCTGCCCGTTGATTCCTAGAGAGGTGCGGAGTTCGCACAAGCTTTCCACTAGAGATGCTGCCTGGTTATTTGTTTACAGTTCCATAAAAGGACTCCGAGGAATCAAACCCCGGTGTAAAAGGTCTCTCGTACACTCATTTCGGCGTCATCTTGATGAGGAGATCCAAGTATGTCATTTACGCTTCATTGATTAGCTCCATGTTCCGCGTGTGAATCTCTCCTGCACTGAGCTAACTCGATTATCGTTGATTCTTCTTGCGCCAGCAGATACACCGTTGGGAAGGGGGTATCTTCATTGGAGGAACTTCGACCGGATTTGAATTTGTTGGGGAAGTCCTAAGACCAACCATCTCGAACTTAGCCAAACAGATTGGGTATTGAAGAGATTGATTTCACAACCGAGAGATTAATCTCCCACCGTGGTCGCCAATTGTTTATGGGTAAAAACTACTCCTACTTGAGAATTTGGTAATTTGGGGTGTGGATGAGGAATGAATTTAAACCTTAAAACAAATGCACTGGCGGTGAGTGCTTGTAGATTCGTGAGATCAATGCAGTGCAAGTCGGGCCTAAACCAAGAAATGGCCGTTCCCAGACTTGTTTCTATCACAAAGTGAAGGAGATGGGGTTGGTCTTAGGGGAGAGGAAGCGAAGAAGGTGTTGAGATTGTGAAGGTGTTGGCTTGCTTATGACTTGTAACAAAGGTGAGCAAAGCTTGCGGTTGATGTAAGTAGGCTCGGGTGTTTGAATACGATTTTTTGTATTAACACTTGATTTTCCAGTCTCGTCTCAACTTGTGTTGTTGTTTGAAATAGGCGGAGAACCTATTTATACAAGTCATTGAGCCTTATTCACGTCTCTCTCGTGGGAAGTGGAGGAAGTGGAGTGATGGAATAGTGGAGATGTGCGTCGGTGCCACCACGGCCACTTGCCCACTTCTCCTGTTCATCTCTAACCGTCCATGACTTCCGACACGTTCTTGTGATGGGCGCGTTGCACGCCGCACGCCTGTAAACTGCCCGAACTAATACCCCCAAGATATATCCCCGTTTGTGACATGATTGATGTCTGGAATGTGAATCAATGGATCCACGAAAGGTATGTATGTAATCAATAACTGCGTTATTGAAAGTTGATACTGTGAAGTATCATGTGTATTTTATGGAGAATGCTTTGCATTATGATGTGGTAAAGTGATGGGTAACGACGCCTCACCGACTAAATAACTCCTGACCAGGGTTGTATAACTAAGCTGGTGAAGTTGACTACGGATGAGATGATCTTCGAGACACTCATCTCGCGACCGTTGATGAAATTAGGGTTTTTGAAGAGGTGCGCAAGCATCACTCTTCAGCTTGGTGAAAACCAAGCATGGGAAGGGCTTTGAGAGGACCGACCGGGAATGTGTGTAGACAACATGCCTGGTGTACACGTCCATACCTCACTTTCCCCGAGAAAGATGTATCTAGGCCACTCAAATCGACCTAAAAGTTGAGGTGGTTGAGATCGATTTGCGGAGAAATCCATTGCTGCAAAGGAGTTGGAGAACGATGACATCCCTGGTTTTGAAGGCCGTTCCAAGACGACCCCATCTTGGTTTGTCTTGGTCGATCATACTGATGCGTGTCGTAGGTGCAATCAAATTAATATCTTATTTCCACTCAATTAAAAATAATATAATGGAAGTCAAGTTCGTTTCCCCACGAGGAGCAAGAGATTGTAGTTGTAAAAATTGTCACGAAAGGGGAGTGTAAAAAGCAAAGAAAATAAACAAAGCAATTAAAAGATAAATTTGAAAGCAATAAGAGAGACAAGATCAAGGAATCCTTCTTCGTTGCAAAACAATGATTAAAGTTATGTTCTTTTCTACTTGTTATTAGTCACAGATTATCACCAACGTAGGATAGCAGTCCGCTTAGCTAGCCCCAAAATCCCTTATTTCACCGAATAACAAGTCCGCTTAGTTATCGATTCTATTCAAAAGAACCTGCCTTGAGGTTCACACAAGATGTAATTCCCTGAATGCATTAAGATCTATGAATTTAGGTTTAGTACTAGTAGTTAAACTCTGGTTCGCTTGGTCCACTTTCTAGCGTTGTTTTTACACACAACGCTTCCACTAATCCCTCCGTAAGGTCTCGTGTTTTCTACTTGTGTAAAGTGTCGAGAACGATTACTTATTCCCTAACTTATACTAGATTTAGATTAAACTAACAAATCAATTTAGCATGCATTCTAAACAATCTATCAATCAATCATGAATGAATAAACATTCCTATTAGTAAAAACAAGCGATAATCATGTGAAAAACTTCAGATAGAATTGAAACAAAACTCAAATCATATATTAAGAACTAGGAATTCATCCTCAATCAATAAAAAATTAGCTACTCATGCTAAAGAGTTCACACAAAGAATAAGAAAAGAAAAGTGTTGTGTGTAGAGAGGTGTCTAAAAGATGTGAAAACTTCTCTATTTATAGGCTTCAATATTCTCCAAATCTTCCAAGGAATAGAACCCTTTTCCTTTTGCAATTCAATTTCCAAATTCAAGTCTTTCTCATCTTCCATCTTCTTTCCAAATTTGAGTCCAATTCTCCATCCAATTCCTAGTCCAAGTCTTCACACCCATGAGAAGTCCAGAAAATTGGAATTTTTGGCTCGCCGTAAAATTGGTATTATGGCCGAACCGGAAAATAGTCACCGCCGGCCACCAAAATTTCTCCGTCAAGGGAATATTCACGGAATATTCCATGACCCACTGCTTAGGACTAACGTCCAAAAGGGTCAACCGTCACCAATCCAACCTAGTCAATCGAGGTCAAACCAGATGGTGAGTCGACTTTGGAGTGATCTTACTGAGCTTACTCATCTTACTGTTTGTCTTTGGATCTACCGGATCATCATCGCCGATGCGAGTTGACATGAGAAGAAGAAATATCTCGGAAGTTTGTTTGTTTCGATGTTTTCCAAAATCGAGCCTCTCTTCGACTCCATCCTGACATTCCTAGCATACATCTAATTCAATTCACTCGACACAATTGCTGTGCATAATGACAGCGGTTCCAATTTCTTCAAGCATTTCTTTATATTTTTTGGCAGAACAATTCATCCCCCTTTCTTGTCTTCACACCTTCAAAGCGCTAACCCATAGTGATCAGCAGCACCAACACTTTTGCACCATTCCTAGCATTCATCTTTATTCCCACTGTCTTCATACTGCTTCCGATTTCAACCATTGCTCCCCGCCACCAAAAGACACCAGCTACGGATTCCACAAACCCATCGATTCATCTGAACTACGAACCCATCTCCGATTCATCTTCATCTCTTTATCTTCATCTCTGCTTCCCGATCTCAATAGTAATAACAAAAATTCTTCTCCTCCTGAGAATCTCACCATCAGGCCATCGAACCCTAATCTCTCTCGGTTCTCCTCGATTCATCTTCTCCTGAGCTTCATCAATCTTACGGCGGAAACACTGCCCGATTTTTGCTTCTCAACTACGTTCTCTCGACCGTGAGCAATCTCTACTTCTCTCAATTTCTCGATCTACATCATCATTACCTTGTTTATCAGTTGCAGAAATGAACCCATAACAGACCCATTAATTTCTCCGATTCAATCCCCATTTCCCTGAGCTTCAACTCTATTTCTCGATTTCTTCTCTTTCATGGCAGCAACATCTCACAATACCATATCAATTTCAGAGTCTCTTAATTTTAGAACCCAACGATCTCTCCATCATCTTCGATTCAACAAGAGACTCTCCACTAACAGCTCTCGGATTCCCTTTTCTCTACTGATTTCAACAAGACTAACACTTATCTCGCTCGGCTTCCAATTGTCCCACGAAACCCGGCCTCTCCACTTCCAACCATGATTTGCTTGATTACTCATCTTTTCTGCCAAATTTCCCAATCTCTCATCTCGGTTTCAGCTTAATTGAAAGATAGAAAAGAGGAGAAGATGATATTCTCGACGGATTTAGGTAAGTATTTGGGTGGATATTTGCACCCCAAAGGATAAGACCACCCTTCTTATTAGATAAGGGCCATCCTACTTGGAAACCCTTAACCTCTGCGTGACGCTTTAGTACTCCTCCAAGAGAGTTGCCCCTTAACCTTGGGCAGGCTCCGGATAGTGTTCACCACTGAAATGACAATTTTGCCCTTTTGGCTCAAATTGGATGATTTCTTCTTTTAACACCCAAATCCGTGCGACTCATAGTAGCTATAAAACTCAAAACAAACGTAAAATACATAATTTACAAGAAAAATAGCGAAGAAAGCATAAACAATAGATAGTAAATAGGATGTATTCTACACCCTATCAAATTACCCCACACTTAGACTTTGCTAGTCCTCGAGCAAATCAAACTAAAAACTCACAACTTCAAAGCGTTCAAGCGTCCCACGCATCCAAAGAGTTATGAGGACATAGAATTTCTGCATGCTAGTAATAAGAAGTTAGAAATACTAAAGAACATATTCTCGTTCTTAAATGTTGATGAGAAATAACCACACCATAATGAGAGAACGCGTGTTTGAGAAACGATCAATAAGCATTTCTTTCGACTTCCGCCTCACCAAAAAGGATTTTATGATAATTGCACTCAAAAAGACGGCTTTTTTATGGGTCTCACATGTGTCACGGGTAGAAATGAAAAGAGAATTCCTAACATTTGAATGGTGGGAAGGACAACTTCCGAAATATTTTTAAAACCCACATCTTTTAATATTTTGAAAACCATTTTTCCCCGACGATCTCTACGAAAGGAAATCAACCATTATTATCGAGGATGAGATTACTTACTCACCTTCACATCCGATCGCCAATTATGATAACATCACTCTCACGGCATCCAATAGAAACGCCTTCCGTTCCTCATCTTTATCTTCTTGGTCTTCGGTTTCAACTATTGGTGATAAACTCTCAATTTCATAAACCCTTGACAATTTGTAACCTTTACCTTAAATCCTTGTCGCTTGAAACTTCCTTATAAATTTTCCTTCCCCACGGCTTATTAACAAAACAAATATTTCTCTTGTTTTTTTTTTTTTTTTTTTCATTTCTCAATTTTTTTTTTTTTTTTTCAATCAATAAACAAGAGAAATTAAATACAAAATAACCCATGGCCGTGGAAGAAGTATTTTACCGCTTGATTCTTCACAACTTGTATCGCTTCAAAATCATAAACTTCAATAATTCTCACCTTTTACTTTTCTTTGCTTTCATGAATAAGTCTTTATACTTGGATATAGAATTACCTCATTGTATTGTAAGTCCTCAACATATATGTAGAAATCCGCTCATTTGTATGTTGCTTTACTTGTATTTGAAATTTGCTTTTTTCTCGTTCCGTTTTGTAAAGCCTTAAACTTTTTCAACTTTCCTTGTAGATTTTGATGTCGCTCCTTGTTGATGATGATTGTGTTTATGGACCCGTTGTTGTGGAGAGAATGGTGCTAATACCGTCGAACTACAAGAAAAGCTTTCATCCATGGACGTCACCCTCATGATTGACAAAATTAGCACTCAAGAGATCAAAAAGTAGTGCTTCTATTGGTGGGAGGTTGGGTAGCTCACCATTCTACCCGGAATTAACGTACGGTGAGACACACTCAAAAGAAAGCTCTTTAGTAGATGGAAAAATTCTGAGCCGATTGCCTCACATGATATGAATACGGGTAGTCTCCACTAATGATTGATCAGCAACTCTAATAATGCATTTCTCCCACACCAAATTCGCATCACCGGCATGATTAAATCCATTATTTAACACTCAAACAAGCAAGAAATCCGAATGTAGTTCTCTAACATTTCCAAGTTCAATTATGTCGGTCAAAATCTCTATGTAAACATACCTAGAAGTATGCTAGTGACTCTAAAATCTTAAAAAGTTGAAGTTTTATGTAAAATTTTTTTTTTGTAATTTTTTTTTTTTTAAATACATGCTTAACCACTCCCCCACACTTAAACCTTACATTGTCCTCAATGTAATTGAATCCTCTAGTAAAGTCAAGGTGGGAAATTTTATGATAAGAAACAAGAAAAAGAGATAACAAAAAGCAAAAGGATAAGAAATACAAAACCTATGGGTTGCCTCCCCAATTAAGCGCTTGTTTTAAAGTCGACGGCCCGACTTAGCTTTGTAAGATTCATTCCCCATATACTAACAATCCCAAAATTTGAGGATCCACCCATGATACTGTTTTGAAAACAATAACTCCCATACAAATGTTAGCACAAGAAAATAATAGTGAAATTATCGCCGATAGAAATTTCCCCCACACTTATTCTCGTCCACACTCGGAAGTGTATAAGAACATAAATTTGGGAATTTCCATGTATTCCTCTTGGCAAACCTGCATAGTGTTAGAGTCAAGTGTT
The DNA here is from genome assembly GCA_023531295.1 of Papaver armeniacum. Lineage (NCBI taxonomy): Eukaryota > Viridiplantae > Streptophyta > Magnoliopsida > Ranunculales > Papaveraceae > Papaver > Papaver armeniacum. The sequence goes on along the minus strand of JAJJWW010010589.1, from coordinate 21,448 downwards.
TCAATGGTGGATATCTAGAAACAAAATCATCCAAAAATACTTTCACACATACATTCAAACCAATAAGAGGCAACTGAGAAGAATCAATATGCAAAGGGTTAGACAAACCTTGCACAATTTCTTGTATTATAGAATCCTCTTCATCCTTAAAAATTCAAGTGAATTACTTACCTCTTTGCATATCGTGGTCCTCTATCAAACCTTGCAACCATTCTTTCATCATTTTCTACCTTAACCAAAGTCTCAAATATCATCATAATCATTAGCAAAGTTCAATTGGGTCTTCTTCGAAATTCAATCAATTCGGTTTCATTAACGAGCATCATCTCTTCAACATTCTCATCATCGGAATCGGGCCATTCTTCTCTCATATAATCTTCCCTAGAGTATAAATTGTAAGATCTTTTTGTGAGGGTGTTACCGTTTTTACAACAATAGGCAAGTGATATCCAAACTCCTCCTTTTGAATAGGTGAAGGATTGTTATTATGATCCGAGTTGGAATAACTTCCTCATTGTTGCAACAACGATACACTTGGCGGACTCATATCTTTCCCTAAGGAATTTTTCCAAGCACTAAATGCATCATCTTCAAGCTCTACCTTTTGAATAGGTGCTTGATCATTAATAAGATCAAGGCTCGAGTAAGCTACATTAGCGTCTTCAAAAGTCTCCAAAAGTTGGCCTTTTCAACATAATCATCGATCAAATATTCACTACTACACACCATAGGCACATTAGAATAGTTATTGCTTTGATAGCAAAATTCTTCTTTATCCCTATCCTCCTTATATTGATCCATGTCTCTTCGTTCTTTAGCAATGCCGTCTCGACATTGTTGGAGTTGCTCATCCCCATTTTTATCGAGTTGAGTAATTTGTTCGTATAATTTCTCCAATTCCTTTGAATTTCTCGATGTGATTCTTGCAACTTTTGTTGAAGATCCCCAATCATGGCAGACATCTTATCTCATAGAAACTAGAGAATTTCCGATCATAAAAAAAACTATCCTCCCATCCTTGTGATTGTCCACTTACATACCCGTCATAAGGTTGTTGATATGTATGAGAATATCCATAAGGTTCCGAAGGAATTTGATCATAGCCAAAAGATTGATTTTGATTGTATCCTAAGGATGGTTGGAAGTTGTCATAATGTTGAGGTTGAAAACCGTATTGATTGTTGTAATATGCTTGCTCTTGTCCACCATACATGGAAAACTGATACCTGAAATAAGATTCTCAAAAACTTAAGTTAGATAACGATATAGAATCCAACAAAGCAAGAATAAATCAAAAGAAAAATAAAAACAACTAAAATCGTCTCTGCTCCCTAGCACCCACAAGCTCAAAATTTGATGCGTGTCGTAGGTGCAATCAAATTAATATCTTATTTCCACTCAATTAAAAAATAATATAATGGAAGTCAAGTTCGCGTTTTCGAGGAGCAAGAGATTCTAGTTGTAAAAATTGTCACAAAGGGGGTGTAAAAAGCAAAAGAAAATAAACAAAGCAATTAAAAGATAAAGTTGAAAGCAATAAGAGAGACAAGATCAAGGAATCCTTCTTCGTTGCAAAACAATGATTAAAGTTATGTTCTTTTCTACTTGTTATTAGTCACATTATCACCAACCGTAGGATAGCAGGTCCGCTTAGCTAGCCCCAAAATCCCTTATTTCACCGAATAACAAGTCCGCTTTAGTTATCGATTCTATTCAAAAGAACCACCTTGAGGTTCGCTTACAAGATGTAATTCTGAATGCATTAAGATCTATGAATTTAGGTTTAGTACTAGTAGTTAAACTCTGGTTCGCTTGGTCCACTTTCTAGCGTTGTTTTTACACACATCGCTCCACGGAAACCCTCCGCAAGGTCTCGTGTTTTCTACTTGTGTAAAGTGTCGAGAACGCATTACTTATTCCCTAACTTATACTAGATTTAGATTAAACTAACAAATCAATTTAGCATGCATTCTAAACAATCTATCAATCAATCATGAATGAATAAACATTCCTATTAGTAAAAACAAACGATAATCATGTGAAAAACTTCAAGATAGAATTGAAACAAAACTCAAATCATATATTAAGAACCAGGAATTCATCCTCAATCAATAATAAAATTAGCTACTCATGCTAAAGAGTTCACACAAAGAATAAGAAAAAAAAGTGTTGTGTGTAGAGAGGTGTCTAAAAGATGTAGAAAACTTCTCTATTTATAAGCCTAATATTCTCCAATCTTCCAAGGAATAAAACCCTTTTCCTTTTGCAATTCAATTTCCAAATTCAAGTCTTTCTCATCTTCCATCTTCTCTTTCCAAATTTGAGTCCAATTCTCCATCCAATTCCTAGTCCAAGTCTTCACACCCATGAGAGAAGTCCATAGAAAATTTTTTTTGCTCATGAATCGGTATTATGGCCTAATCCGGCCAGAATAGTCACCTGCCGGCCAAAATTCTCCGTCAAGGGAATATTCGACGGAATATTCCGCTTGATCCACCGTTAGGACTAACGGTCAAAAGGGTCAACCGTCGGGTCAATCAGTCAAACCAGATGGTGAGTCGCTTAAGTCGGTCTTATGAAGCTTACTCATCTTACTACACAGTGTCTTGGATCAATTTGATCGATCATCGCTTGATCAAGTTGACTGCTTAAGAAATATCCGGCCGAGTTTCGGTTTTACGATGTTTTCCGCCAAATCGGAGCCTCTCTTGACCTCCATCCCCGTGACATTCCTAGCATACATCTAATTCAATTCACTCAACACAATTGCCCGTACAACACAGCTAGCCCAATTTCTTCAAAGTGCTTTCTTTATTTTTACCGTAAGAACAATTCATCCCCCTTTCTTGTCTTCCACACCTTCAAAGCGCTAACCCATAGTGATCGGCATCACCAACACTTTTGCACCATTCGTAGCATTCATCTTCATTCCCCGTGTCTTCATAGTCGCCGATTTCAACCAAATGTCCCACCAACAAGACTGCACGCTGTCAATTCCAGAACCCATCGATTCATCTCATCGACCCCATCTCCGATTCATCTTCATCTCTTTATCTTCATCTCTCGCTCTCGATCTCAATAGTAGTGCCAAATTCTTCTCCTCCCGAGAATTCACCATCGAGTTCATCGAACCCTAATCTCTCTCCTTTCTCTGATTCATCTTCTCCCCTAGCCATCAATCTCTTCTACCGCCTCTGATTTTGCTTCAACTTCGTTCTCTCGACCGAGCAATCTCACCGCTTCTCTCAAATTTCTGCGATCGACATCATTTACCTTGTTTATCACACTTCACAGAAATCCAACCCATACCTGTACCCATTAATTTCTCCGATTCAATCCCCATTTCCACTGCTTCAACTCTATTTCGATTTCTTCTCTTTCATAAAGAACATCTCACAATACCATATCAATTTCGTAGTCTCTTAATTTTAACCCAACGATCTCTCCATCATCTTCGATTCAACAAAGACTCACCACTAACACTCTCGGATTCCCTTTTCTACTCGATTTCAACAGACCAACACCCTTATTTCATTTCAAATTCCAATTGTCAGCGTAAAATCCCAGTTCTCCGCCTTTAACCATGATTTCATTGATTACCATCTTTTCTCACACAATTTTCCAATCTTCATCTCGGTTCAGACTTGGTGAAAGAGAGAAAAGAGGAGAAGATGATATTCTCGACGATTTAGGGTATAAGTATTTGGGTGGATATTTGCACCCTGATAAGGACCCGACTTTCTTATTAGATAAGGGCCATCCTACTTGAAACCCCTTAACCTCTGCGGCCACGGCTTTAGTACTCCTCAAGAGAGTTGCCCCTTAACCTTGGCTGGGCTCAGATAGTGTTCGCCCCTGAAATGACAATTTTGCCCTTTTGGCTCAAATTGGATGATTTCTTCTTCTTTTCGATCGAAGTCTTGACTCCATAATAGCTATAAAACTCAAAACAAACGTAAAATACATAATTTACAAGAAAAAATAGCGAAGAAAGCATAAACAATAGATAGTAAATAGGATGTATTCTACACCCTATCACATACCGTGTAGGTGGTAGTGGTGTTCACACCTATACTGGACTATCCCATGAAAACGTGATCTAAGCCATTCAAATCATCCTTTGAAGTTGAGTGGTCGAGATCGGTTACAATTTGGGAAGTGTAACCACGCATGTTTGGGCGGGCGTTTTGGATTAGCCGGGCATGGTATGCCTTGGCGATCACATGAGGAGGTTGATGGGCCCCACGGTGGTCATCTTTGGTATGACCGGACCTGCCTTAATCTGTCACAGGACCCTCTCCATTCGTGCCTGGGAGAAGATGGATCGTGATGCTCAAAACCTAATTTTGGGTTTCAAGCCGTGCGTAATCTCTTGTTTGGGTGACGATTACTCACGGCCAAACATTGTTGGTCTTGACGATTGGTCAAGTGTGTAGCGTGAGCCACTGGTGATCGTGTTGACATGCTCAAGGCCCTTTGAATCTACATCTACACCCTCCATATATACCTGCGAAGATGGATGGTTGAGATTGTTTTGCGACACATGTAATATGCCGCAAACCCTTATTTAGGTTTTCCGTCCATAATGCTTGGTATGAACGTCTTTTGGCAAGCAAAGGCTAATGGCCCGACCATGCAGAAAGTCCTTGGTCAGCCGTATTCGTATTCATACCGCTTGGGGGTGATGGAATTGATCAGGGTCATCCAATCATGCTTATGGAGTTGGATGATCGCGATCAGATCATATCCAGGCCGATACGGTCAGTCGGATGCTCAATCGGGCTAGTATAACACACCGAGGGGCTCCAATCGGGCTAGTATAACACACCGAGAGGGCTCGGGCTAGTATAACACACCGAGAATCACTGTGGCGGGTATTTCCGCATGGTTTCATTATAGTTCTTGGAGGTTCGTGTTTACTCAGTAAGAGTAACACTCGATGCGTCATGCCACACCGATAATGAGTACTGAAATACAAAGCTGATATGAAATTCACTGGGAAGGATTGTTGCCACATGCTCCAACCTCGGAGGAATTTCATGTATTCACGAGAATGGGATTGTTGCTACATGCTCCATTCTTGTTGAATTAAGTGAGGAGTATCCAACACTTATAAATGGCTTTATCTTTTACAAGATGTCAGCGCATGATTTTCCTGGTTTTTACAAATTTAACCTTAAACGAAAATCCACCATCAACACTTGTTTATTTGACCAAGTGAAGATTGGTCCAGCAAAATCAATGTCCACTAATCAACAACTTTCTATGATATCTAAGATATTCGAGACCGAGTCCCTTAGAAAGGATTACTGCCAAATTTTTCCTTGCATTGTGAGTTATATTTAGGTCTCCAATGATGAGCCAGGGATCGTCAATTTGGTCAGCTAATTCTTCTATATTAAGCCAGTCTTTTATTCTTTCAGGTTTTTTAGGTTGCCATACAAGAAGGTGATGAAAGCTTTACTACGGGAAGAATCAATAGGATTAACAGACATGAATCATTCTTGGAGTTTTAAGGAGAATATCTACAGATATGTTTTCATTCCATGTTAAACCTAGACCCCCTGAGAGCCTTATAGGGGAAACTAAAGTAAATTTACTAAAGCCACAGGATTCCAGTATTTTGGAGACTGTATCATCCTTACATCGAGTTTCCGAGAGGAAAATAAAATACGGTTTAGCTGAGATACACATCTTATTTAAATGAGAGGAGGTTGTGGGATTGACAATTCCTTGGCAATTCCAAGAAAGGATATTCATGGATAAAGATCAAGAAGAAATCTTTTAAAGAGAAGTCACAAAAAAGCAGGCAGAGATTTTCTTTAAGAGAAGTCACAAGAAAATAGAAATTTGATGGAAGGGTTATTAAGAGAACTATTTAGGGAGGGAGAGAGAGCAGACTAAGAAGGTTCTAAAAATAAGCTAAAAGGGTCTAAAAATAAACTAAAAGGATTCAAGGAGCAATAACTCAAATTAATAGAGATTCAAGAATCAACCACAAGGCAAAAAAAAAACAAGTGGCTAGCAAATAAAGCAAGTACTTAAAGGGGTTAAATGGCTAGCAAATAAACCAAAAAACAATCTTGATTGAGTAGAAGTTTACTCAACAAAATCCTAGGCTAAGGTTAACGAAGTGTCTGACATGAGCATACTTGGGGACTAAATAAGAGCTATTATCAAATACTAGTTAATAACCAAGAAATATAAGTAAGCAAATGCAAATAGAGAGTGAGCAAAAAGTTGAAGGAGTATTAAAGTAGATACGCATAACTAGTTGCATAGATAATCAATAGAGAAATTTAGAAACCCGAATTTGAAACAAAAGACATGTAATTTGAAATAGAGAGAAAGGATTCAATATTCCTAAGTGGATGTAACCTGGTTTGAGTGAGCAGTGATATGTTCTTTGTCTAGAATGAGCAAAGGATGTAGCAGTGAATAAAACCTAATTAAGTTAAAAAGTGATCTTAGTTAATCCTAAACTAATTCAAATTTTCAAGGATGTGTTGAGTTGTCCCTAGATTGCACCAAACGAAATTGAACTATGTTTTGTGGTTGTTGCTGTAAATCCAAATCTAAATATGTTCTAGCTACAGGGTTATTCTTGTGACCTAAAATTTCAATCAAAGTTCTTGTTTAGGTTGGGAAAATTATGGATATTAAAATCTCGAGTCAGCAGTAGAAGACTGAGTTAAGGGAATTAAATAGTAAAAATTACTAAAAGGATCCTTCTTGGCTATGAATTGAAATTAGAAATTTAGACAGTAGTGGTTTACCATGGAGGCCTTCACATGCTTCTTTGTTGATTGGTTCTTTGCGTACATAGAGCGTGATTCGAATCCCATTATCCAATAATTGCTCTTCATCACCTATAAAGTTCGATCTGTATTGATCAATGGCCGAGGAATAAAAGTGGGAGAATTAGAGTCATTGCTAGAGTTTTAGTCTAGTTCTTCTATCAACATACGAAAGGAAGGTTTAGAGTTAGTCAAATGGTTGGGTTGTGGGTCAGGTCTAGACATGGAAACGAGTCTTCCCTGAGCACCGACCCTCTCACAGAAGCCTTTGAAGAAGAGCCCTCTCAATATCGATGGAAATGCCACAACATCATGGAAAGTGCATTCGCTAGAGCAAGAGATAAATAAATCTCCATTCAGCACAAGATTTGGCTTAGGAGAAGAAAGCATAACTAAGCTATGATCAAATAAGTTGTCAAAGAATTCGACTGAGAGTTTTGGATCTGTATGACCTGCATACCATTTATCATAGCTTATCTCATAAGAGGGCAAGACGATTTGAGAGTCATACATAGTATCAAGAACTCCATTGTGAGTACAGGCGATTGCTCGGTACGGTGAGCCAAACGAAAGCAATATATGCGAAGTTATAAGGTAGCTTATAGTAACTAAAGTTGACAACAGTTTCGGGGAACCACCAACTGACACAATAACTTGTTTCACTAACGGTCTCTCAATATTAAGGATTCGATAGCCTTGATTCTCACTGTATCATCTTATAGAGGGACACAGTTCATAGGCCTAGTGCAAAGAACCATGCCAACACGAGAGGCTATTTGAGCAACTACTGTTTCATTATGCATATATGGTTGAAGGTCTTGGATGGAGAACCAAGTTGTAAAGAAATGCAAGTCGCGACATGGAATAGAGATAGAGGGATACCAAGTAGTAATGGTAAGAATGTCTCCATAAATGACCCAATAGTTGGTCCTAGTTACCCAAGATTTGGATTCATGCTTTGCAAAACTGATTTTGTAGTGATTAAGCTAGGCACTAGAAATAATTAACTGATTTTGTTCCCCCATTTAAATTTAAGGGCATCATTGACATCATGAATAGAATGGGAGGGGAGAGTGAAAAACCTAGCTAATATGCAATACTTGCCTTCCTCTATGGTAAGATTAAATTTGGGTAGAGTTGATGGATGAGGGCCAAGGATCGATTGAGAAGAGTAAATGCTCATATTGGAAAACTTAGAGAGCATGCCTAAGAAGAGATAGAAGTAAATACATAATTAGATAAACAAGCGGGGAATGAAAGAATAAAGCTAATGGAGAGGAGTAATAAAGAGGAATCAAACTGCAACATAAACTAGGTTGGGAGAAATATAATAAATATGCATGCCTTCAATCACTAAAGGGTAGAGAAATTAACATTGGAGAGAGAGGATTAAATTGGTTTAACCATAGGGTAATACAACCAACACTAATAATAAATTTGATAGAAAGTTGCTTAAGGTACTCCTAAGCTATATCTAGACTTAGCTGGCTTCAAATTTCAAAAAAACTTGAGTTAATTAGGAGGTGCCTAATGAGGTAGAGATGACTTCTTTCAGAGAAGAAGATAGAGTAGGCATCACAGAGATATTTTAAAATCTGATGCTTATCTTCCACACGCAACAATTTGTGGTTTAATAGAAAAAACACACAGCCCAAGTAAGAGATAGAGATTTGTTAGGGAAAAAATGGCTAAGCCTGTAGAAGATACTTGACTAGCCAAAAGTGAATGGCTAACCAAAGGAAGTTTTAAATCATAATGGCTAGGCATGCATAAGATATTTTATTAGCCGAAGGTGAATGGCTAACCAAATGAGGTTTAAATCATAAAGAAGAAAAGATAGCTAAATATTTAAAGCTCAAGAGTATTGCAAGGGTTGAAAACAACTGTGGAGGTTGAAGTAGATGAAATCAACTTAATTACTACAATAAATGAATTAAAACCTAATTAAATTGTGTTATAAAACTGATGAAAGAATACAAATGGTACCCATAATGTGGAAGAAACAACTAACTAAAGATCAATTGAAGAGTTAAGGTCTTCTAGCAATTGCTTGCAATCACAACAATGTTCCTAGGGATGGCCTAAGTTGTCTCAACCAGAGCAGTAAGGTGTAGGAAGAGACAGTACTTATCGAATTCACTATTAAGCATGTGAAATCAGTGGGCAATCAAAGTGATAATGCAGATGGAAGAATTACAAAGGTTGGTTGATTGTAATGAATGTCGTCTTCATACATATCTTCCAGAGGGAATCAAAGAGGCGGAGTATCTAACCAACATGGAGGTTTTCAAATCCCACCAGGATTTGAAGAAGAGTATGTGGAGCTTGTTCAGATGGTGTATCAGGAACTTCGTCTGGATTGATTCAAAGAAAGTTTTAGAGGAAAGAACCAAAGATATGTATGAAAGAGGTTTGTATGTTGTAATCATGTTGGTGTTAAGAATTAGTTTTTAGTAAGGAGTATGAATATGGTAAGTTAAACTAGTAAGTTAAAGCAAGTAGTTAGAAGATCGGTGAAGTTTAGTCTAGGGAAGATCTCATTGTGATGTAAGTTCTTATGTGTAATTAAATAAAGCTAATTATCAATGTTATTTGTTCTAAAGAAAATTGACAGGAGGGTCTCTCTTCCTAACTACAGTCATCAAAATTCATTCAAAGAGAAGTTACTACCCAGCAAATGCCCAAAAGAAGAAGAACTAGTCAGAGCGAGCCATAAAATTGTTATTATCAAGGAATCAGAATCATGGAGTCGAGAGAGATAGATTTGCCGGAGAAAATTGTAGTTTGAAGGAGACTTTGTAAATTAGCAGAAATCTAATAGAAGTGAAGCTAAACAATATCAAACCAGATGATAGGGTGTAGAATACATCCTATTTACTATCTATTGTTTATGCTTTCTTTCTATTTTTCTTGTAAATTATGTATTTTACGCTTGTTTTGAGTTTTATAGCTACTATGGAGTCGCACTAACGAAAAGAATAAGAAATCACCCAATTTGAGCAAAAAAGGCAAAATTGTCATTTTGGGGCGAAACACTATCTGGAGCCTAGCCAAGGTTAAGGGGAAACTCTCTTTCGGAGGAGTGCTAAAGCCGGGCCCGAGCAGGTTAAGGGGTTTCCAAGTAGGATGGCCCTTATCTAACAAGTGGGGTGGTCCCTATCCCCTGGGTGTAATTATCCACCCAAATAACCCTAACTATCTCGAGAGTTATTCATTCTTCTCAATAATTGCTTCTGAATGAGAGGAAAGAAAAGCTGCATTATTGAAGAAACAGAGAACGAGAAATTGAAATTAAGAAAGATAGGGATGTTAACTGCACTGTCATGGCAGAGATCGAGATGTAGAGAAATTGAAGAAACGGTCGAGAAACAGACGGAAAGGTTGGAAGAGAATTAATGAGTTGTTCGGCAATCGAGAGATGAGAGATTCAATGGAGATGAGGTGGTTCTGTTGTTGTTTGGAGGAAGAAAGCGAGGTTTGATGATCTTGATTGTTGAATCGAAAATGGGTTAGTTTCAATTGGAATCGAGAAGAGACGATGATTTTAACCGAGTTGTGCTGCCATGGGTTTTCATGAGTCGATGAACATTCCGTAAGCGGGATAAAGATGAATCGAGATGGTGTTGATGCCTCGGAGATGAAGAACAGGTGTGGCTATCGATGGTTCGAATGAATAGAATGAAGCAGAGAAGTAACAGGGGTTGATTTGCTGCTATAAAGGGCTAGATCGAATTTGAACCAAGAATGGGTTGATGGTGCTGCTGGTCTGCATATTGAGTTTGTAGATGCAGAATGGAGTGTTAGGTGGTGTTGTGTTTAAATTTGGTGCTGCTAAGAGAAGAGATTAAATGGGTTTTGTGGCTGGAGTTCTTTGTTCAAACCGGAGGTTGAGAAGGAGGATGAAATAGCTTTGGTGTTGCAAACCTACAGAAAACAGGGAATTAAAGCTCGGGGAGATTGGAGTCCGTGAATCAATATGGAAGAAGTCGCTATTGTTGAGACGAAAATCAAATGGTCTCGTGTAATTGAATATGGTGGAGGTGTGAAGACCGAATGTTTGCGATGACAAGAAGGGAAGCAAGAATTGACTCAAATTGCGTCTGCCGGTGAAGCTTGAGATGTTTGAATGAATAGATGTATGTGTAGGTTCTTAGCGGGAAGACTAAGAAAATTGAGGCCCGAACTTGGCCGGAAGTCCTATAAACAAACAAAACTCAGTAGGACTCACGGTTGGGGCGAGTCAACTCATCGATTCGAGATGGCCGATCCGGGCTTCGATCCAACTCACCCCAGCATGACGAGTCGGCCAGTCAAGACACTAACTCAAGGCCGACTGGTGGTCGACTCTCCTCCCCCTTTGACCCCGTTGACTAACGGTTGACTCCCTTTGACCGTTATCTCTAATCGGTGGAGCGCGAATATTCCGTCGAATATACCAAATGATCGGTGAAATTTTCAGGTGGCCGGCGGTGACGGATTTCGGTCAAATTCCGGCCATAATAATTATTTTCCGGCGAGCCAAAAATTCGAGAATTTTCGTGGACTTCTCTCATGGGTGTGAAGACTTGGACTAGGAATCGGATGGAGAATTGGGCTCAAATTTGGAAAGAAGATGGAAGAGTTGAGAAAGGCTTGGATTTGGAAATTGAATTGCTAAAGGAAAAGGATTCTATTCCTTGGAAGATTTGGAGAATATTGAAGTCTATAAATATAGAAGTTTTCTACATCTTTTTACATACCTCTCTACACACACAACACTTGTGTTTTTGCTTTCAATTCTTCTTCTTAATTATTTGTGTGAACTTGAAAAATTCTCCTTTTAATTATTATTTGTGTGAATTTCAAAAACATGAGTAGCTAATTTTATTATTGATTGAGGATGAATTCTTAGTTCTTAATATATGATTTGAGTTTTGCTTCAATTCTATCTTGAAGTTTTTCACATGATTATCGTTTGTTTTTACTAATAGGAATGTTTATTCATTCATTCATGATTGATAGATTGTTTAGAGTGCACGCTAAATTGATTTGTTAGTTTAATCTAAATCTAGTATAAGTTAGGGAATAAGTAATCGTTCTCGACACTTTACACAAGTAGAAAACACGAGACCTTGCGGAGGGATTAGTGGAGCGATTGTGTGTAAAAACAACGCTAGAAAGTGGACCAAAAGCGGACCGAGTTTAACTACTAGTACTAAACCTAAATTCATAGATCTTAATGCATTCGGGAATTACATATTGTAAAAGCGAACCTCAAGGTGGTTCTTTTGAATAGAATCGATAACTAAAGCGGACTTGTTAGTCAAGAAATAAGGGATTTTAGGGCTAGCTAAGCGAACCTCCGCTATCCTACGGTTGGTGATAATCTGTGACTAATAACATGTGGATGAAAAACATAACTTGAATCATTATTTTGCAACGAAGAATGATTCCTTGATCTTGTCTCTCTTATTGATTTCAACTTTATCTTTTAATTGTTTTGTTTACTTTCTTTTGTTTTACACATCCCCCCTTTTTGTGACAATTAAGACAACTAGAACCTCTTGCTCCTCGGAAACGAACTTGACTTCCATTATATTATTTTTAATTGAGTGGAAATAAGATATTAATTTGATTGCACCTACGACACGCATCAAATTTTGGCGCCGTTCTTAGGGAGCAGCGGACGATTTTAGTTGTTTTTATTTTTCTTTTGCTATACTTTTGCTTTGTTAGATTCTATACCTGATCTAACTTAGTTTTTGAGAATCTTGTTTCAGGTGTTATACCTTTGGTGAATGCTTAAGAAGGGCAAACCGAGTCCTATCGTCTTCGATCCGGCACTCAACTAAAGGATTTCATTCGAGCGGTTAGCACTCCACTTCCTCCTTCTTCATCAAGTGATTCGGACAAAGAGGAAGAAACAATGGCTGATCGTACACTCAAGGACCTAGCTTCTCACAGGCTAGATACACAACAATGGTGTATCCAAACTAACTCAACCTTCGAGATCAGCGGGGTTGATTAGAGAGTTACAAAGTTCCATGGCATGGTGAATGAGGACCCAAACAAACATCTTATGGACTTCTATACCATAGTTATGGCTATGCTTCCACCCGGAGACTAATGCGGATGGAGCAATGTTGAAAGCTTTCCGATTTTCTTTGGCGGGCAATGCTAAGGAATGGTTATATTATTTGTCTTCCTAAGTATCACAACATGGAATGGGATGAAGAAACTTTTCCTCGAGAGATATTTTCCCGCATCCAAAGCTACTCAAATTCTGCAAGGAGATTTGTGGATTGAAACAACATGTGGGAGAGTCATTGTATGAATGTTGGGAGCGATACAAGAGGTTGGTGGCAAGCTGTCCACACCATCAATTTAGTGACGTTATGATTCTCCAATACTTCTCTACGAAGCTCTCAACCCAAGTGATAGGTCTCTTCTTGACGCCGGGTGGGTGGTGGTGCACTAGTGAACAAGACGGTGACCCAAGCTCACCGAGTTGATTGAAAGTATGAGTACCGATTCGCAACAATTCTACACAAGAGATGAACCTATGGTTAGGCGAGTACATGAAGTTAGTGATTCATCATCACATCTTGATCAAAGGATGAGTAACATGGAGATAATGATGCAAAGGATGGCCGCGTAATTATTCCGGATGGTGAGACCGAACAAGTAAATGCTTTATATCCAAATCAAAGGCCAAAGGTAAGATCCATACTCAATACCTATAATCCCGGTTGGAAGGATCATCCTAACTTTAGTTATGCAAACAAGCAAGCGGCGGCTCCTAATCCATATGCACAACAAGGTGGTTTCCAACAATCACGCTTCCAACCTCAACAACAAGGTGGTTCTCAACAATTCCAACCACAACTGTAGGATCATAATATCGCAACGTACAAGGCTCGCGGGATTAATAAACAGCCTGTCGAGAGGCAACATGAGGAGCTAAAATAAGCGCCTTAATGAATAACGACCGCAAAACATAAAGAAGACGTGAGACAAGGCGAGGGTTAAGAAGTGTCGCGAGAGTGAATGTTTGTGCATCTGCGACACTTCGGCGAGACATTCCCGAAAATAAAGGGTAGCTTAGCTGTCATCCACTATGTATTACCCTATATAAAGGGCTAAATGAGTCTCAGTAAAAGGGGAGATCTTTTTGGAATTGTGGAGCAAGTCATTAGGAGAGAGAAAGTTTAAGAGTGTTTTAATTTCTAAGTGTAAATCTATTTTCTTGTGTAAACAATTCATGGATTCAATCAATAAATATTCTTGATCTTACATCTTTCAATGGACTAATTAAGCAAAATCGAGTAAGGGGTGTAGTCATGGGAAACCTGCCACTACATATGCGCTAGAAAGCAGGGACTGACCAGAGATTAACGTAGAAATTGGAAGGAATTTGGATTGACAGAGAAAAGATTTGGAGAAGATACTCAGAATTCATTGGAAAAGAGAAATGGCTAGAAGAAGAAATGTACAAGGGCAACCAACGATTGTGAGAAGAAGTGGGAGACTTGCTTTGGAGAAAGGAGGAATGAAACAGGAGAATCGTCAAGGATGAATATGAGAAATGATGGAGAAGATCAAAACCAACCACCGATCTCCCAGTGACAAACGCAGGGCATGGATTATGATAGAGTAAGTGTACATACTTGGAGGTCCGATTACTCAAGACGAGAGGGAAGAGGAGCAGCAATGGTGAACAATGGACGGGGAGAGCAAGAATGAATGGAGAAAACGAAGAAATCGCAGCATTAGAAAGATTGAGACAAACAATACACGAAGAGAGACGGTTAGAGGCGGAAGAACGATCAAACTTGACAAGACGAATCATGAATTGAGGATGGAAAATATGAGGTTGCAAAATAGGAGATCTAGAAGTAGCGTGAGATCAAGTTCAAGATCGAATAGGGAAGAAAGAAGGAGAGTTTTACCAACAGAAAGTACCGAGGAAGAAACACAAAATCCGAAACAGAGCATGGCGAGAGAAGAGGGGAAATAGAAGATCGTTATATTCCTCAGCCCGAAAATCTTCAAAATGAGCGGAATAGGAAAATTAAGGAAACATGCAACTCCAAGAACCGAATGACCAGCTGTTGAAGGAGAATAATCTTGCAGGGAGAGAAGAACTGAGAAGAAACCGAGAGATCGAGGATGACATTGAGAGACACTACATTGAACAAGCGCGGCTAGCTCGCGAGAGAGAAAAGGATAAGAGAAGAAATGGAAAATCAAGAGATGGAAGAGGCAATCCGGCCAGAATAACCATGACAACCGCGAAAAGAAGGAGGAACAAAATCGTACCAATAGAAATATTAATGAAGAATATGAGAGGGCGAGATGAGAGGCGAGAGACAGCCAAGAAGAGAGAACAACCGATATAATGGCGTGCGGGTGTGATGAAAGAAATGAAGAAGAGCGTCGCGCGGGAAAGAAGAAGAGAAAATAACGAGCGGGGAAGGTCAAAATAGGCACGAGCGAAGAAGGAGAGAGCGAGCTAAAAAGACCAGTAGAATCAAATTCTGAGGCAAATGAACAAATCTTAAGAGAATTGGTTTGAAATGAGAGGATTCTTGAACAATAGAAGGGAAGGAGGAAGGAGACAATTAGGCAAGCCATCGCGAGCCGCGAAGAATCCCTTCACGCTAGAAGTACGAATGGGAGGAATACCTCTAAGTGCAATCTACCAAGTTAACTGTATCTTTGATGGAACAACTTTGTGCGGTACAAACATATCAAGGCATATATGAGATGTATGTTGCGGTGGGAGAATCATGATGCCATACTTGTGCAAATATTTCGCATCAAGCCTAATAGGAGAAGCACTAAAATGGTTTGAAGGTCTGCAAGGAACACAATCACATCATTTAACCATTTACAAGCCACATTCTTGGAGCATACATAAGTAACAACTCTTGCGACCCGGTATTGAAGATGTATTTGGGTTGAAACAAAGGGTTGGCGAGAGCTTGGCGATTGACAATAAGATGGAGGACCATGTGTAGCGAAATGGCGGGACGAGGTTGAGGAAAGATATCTCATCCTCTCATTTGTGAATTTTCTCTTTCGACTAACTTTTATACATTCAAATTTTAGAATCAAAAATACAATCACGATGGCGGAGCTGAGGATTCACGGGAAGAATATATTGCCCTAGAAGAGAGACAGAATGAAATGAATTCTTATCGATCGCGAACACAAGCTCGAATCTCTGCGAATGCAAGCTTGTTTACCTCAATTCATAAAATACATTGGCGAGCACTTAACAGGGCAACAAGCAAGGAAAGGCTGATGAGGACAAGAAGATAGTAGCCATGGGAAGCCACGATCAAGAAGAGTTTGAGCGAGAAAGGAACTATTACAACCGTAGCAGACAATAATAAGATTGAAGGCTAGATCATGTGCAAGAAACATACGGTGGACGAAGGCAAAATAGTGGAGGCGAGAGAAGTCGCGAGAATAGTATGGGAACAGATTAAGATGCCTCCACTGAATGCTAGTGTGGAAAAGATCTGGGAAGCTATACTTGTGATGGAAAATGTGCCAGCACCTTGGAACGTGGGAATGGAACCACCACCAGGCGATAGAAGTCATGAGTTTTGTTCTTACCATCATTTCCATGGGCATCAAACAAACGATTGTAGAAACATAAAGAGAATCATTCTCAGGATGATTGATCAGGGGAAGCTAAATCACTTTCTAAAGGGAGAAGAAAGCAGGCAGAGACTTTACCACCACCACCAGAGATGCAGAGAACAGTGTCGGCGAAAGGAAAGGAAACATTTGTTATAGAAGTTGGAACAAAAGCTAAAAATTTGAATTGCAACTCTATTGTCCTCTATCGCACAATCGAAGATTTTCATGACAACGTGCTCCAGTAAGTCTTTGCGAGAGATGCTAATGATAAAGGAAATAATGAGCTTTGGCGAAAACGTACCAATTAAAAAGTGGCAGGTGAAAGACTATTTCTTTCTCTGAGATGAAGTGCCAAGGAAGAGAAACACATGATAGCCCGTTGGTTGTGAAACTAGAATTAACCCGAAACAGTTGATGGAGAAGATGATGAAGCGAGAAGCTTGTTAGGCGATCAACCGGAATTCTAATGGAAACACTTGGAAGTTCGATGAATATTCTCTTCTACCATACTTACAAGACGATGGGAGGAAAGATGAGGATTTGATCCCCTCGACATACAAGATATATGGCTTTAATGGCACTGCAAACAAACCAAAGGGAGAGGTTCACATGAGAATACCTCTGCAAGGATTATCAACTGATATTTTATTCTGTGTGGTTGACGTGGAATCTCCATATAATGCGCTGATTGGGAGGCCATGGCTTCATGAAATCTTGGGAATCGCATCAACATATCATCAATGTATAAAATTTCCACATCCAAATGGTATTGGTATCATACAGGGGAGATTGGAAGGAGTCGCAACAATGTCATGAAGTCGATGTAGAAAGCTGCGAAGAAAGAAATACCAAAGAAAGGTTGGAAGCAACATGTGAGAGATGAAGCGAGAGAAAAGAAAAATTGATGGTGGATGCTATAGAAATAAGAATTTGAACATACCTCGCGAGGTGAATACCTAGAGATAGGCGAATATTATGATAATAAAGGAACAAAGATATGAGGAACAAAAGGCATAAGAAGTGAATAATCAACAAAAACAAGGGAAAAAGCGACAATTGAAGTAATGATGTGCGAGAATCATGACCAAGAGTATATGGGAATTCGATTAAGAAAGAAAAATGAAAATACAACAAATGAAGCAGAATTGTCACGAATACTTCGTAAACAAATATCGGCAAATAATGAAACATGAATGATTGAATGATTTAACAAATATGAATGAGTAAAGAATGGGGCGAACCTTTATGGCGTACACCTAGTTCGCGAATAACATTTCGTAAGAGGCAAATGTAAGACCTAAAGTCGTCATATAAGGGGTATCTCTCAACATGGCTCGGGGGAAGGTTACCGCTCACTGGCTTTGAGTCATGAAATTTGGGGCCCATGAAAGCCTGTCGGGAGAGATACCTTGGATTCCCAACTATATATAGGTTATACCCTGGTTGGGCGGCAGAGTCTCTTTCAAGGAAGTCGGTGTATGCTCAAGGCGCGAGGTACGCAGTTGAGCGAGTGCCGGGATGGATGAACCTACCACAGGCCATTCTTGGCAAGTCTTGGCATATGTTGCACTCGCCGAAAACTCCACTTAGGGTGCAGTCTCGTAACCATAAACCATATAGGTATAAGGGATAAGAGGCTGCGAAAACAACAGTTGTTGTTAAGGCCCAGGATGGGAGGAGCTAGTCTTGTATGGCGATGTTTAGCCTCCTTGAAGGGGCAACCGGGGAGATGATAAGAGCGACGCTCTCCATTAGAAGTGTCAAAACAGACGCAAATGTCATAAGGCTATGTTTTCGCAAGAAAATTTAGGCTCGTCATATTTAATGCAATGATCCTGCGAGAGGCAATAATACTAGCGCGAGGGTAAGGCGAGATCAATGGGTCTTTACACGAAAGTGTACGGACGTCTGCGATTTCGTCGCATGGCAGCAATGTCATGGGGCTTTATGTTCGCAAGGATATCTAGGCCTGTCATATTGTCGCAACTAAAACATCCTGCAGAGGCAAAAATACTTGGAAAATGATAAGGCAAGATCAATGGGTCTTTACATGCAAGTGTAAAGACGTCCTGCGATTTTGTCGCAATAAAAGTGGCGAGGGAAGACCTCTAATTAGGGAGGTCTAACTCGGAAAACCACACAAAAATGATAAGGCGAGGTCAATGGGCTCTTACTTGAAAATGTAAGCGCGGCTTGCGACCTTGTCGCAATGAAGAAGATAAAATACATTTATGAAGATAAAGGCAAGGCAAGTAGAATTCTTGATTTATGAAGATACCTGCGACCTCGTCGCAACAATATCTTCAATAACATAAAATTATTATTCAACCACATACATGGGGACAGCTAAAATCTTCATGAAGATAAATAACGAGGCAAGTATAGGAATGGAAAAGATGGAATATTGTTATTCATCTTATGATGTAAAGTTATGCATCAATAATATTACAAGGAAGAACTACGAAAAAAGGGGAGTGAAGATTGAATTCAAGGGAAAAATCCAAGAGGCACACTATGATAAAGATACGAAATATACGAGATCTTACGGGCGTAGAAAAACAAAAAGAGTTATCTCTTTGGTGATTCTTCTCCTTCATCACGATTCTTGATCTTATTATTTTCATCGCGAGAATTTTCTTCTTCGCTAGCCTCACTATCGAAACTTGTCTGGGCAGGCGATTCTCGGGAACCTTTTCTAGGAGCCCGAGGATATGAATGCGAGAGGGATATTGTGGTCTTTACAAACATACTCCATGGCTCCATTGCGATAGCAAATGACATCATTATTAAAATTCTCCTTTGTCGTTTCAAATTGTTTCTTCAACTTGGAATACTTGTTATTACGAAGGGAGAGACTCTTGGCAGTTGTTGTTTTCCATTTAGTTCTTCAATTCTCAGGAAAATTCTGGCTTGTTCTTTTCGATTCAAGCTCTCTAATTCCTTTCAGAAGCCTCTTCTCGGATTCTGCAAATAAGTAACAACAAGTTAATAATTTACAAGCAATACTACGAAGTAAGAAGCGATGAGTGTAATAAGTAACCTTCTCTATCCCGGATATCATATCTTTAATCAAGGGAGTATGCTCGGCGTGAAGACTAACATCAACACCTAGGTTATTCCTAGCATTATCTAAAACTTTCGCAGCCCAGGCGAATTCATCATCACTATTAATAACAAGAAGAGAGCGAACTTGCTCTTCTCGCTGCTAAGCATGGTATTGATGAAGGAGTTCATCTCGTTCAATTTGCACAGAAGAGATTTGTGGAGATCTGCTAACGCTTTGTGCACCTCACGTAGTAATCGATCGTTCTCATCTATAAGATCACTAATTTTCTTCCTTAAAATCTTGATTTTCTTCTGGAATCAAAGATACATTCGTTTAAAGCGATTGGTTAAATTCAAACTAGATCTGTGTTCGATCTCTAAGAGATGATATTTGGATTGAAGATCCTTTAATGAAAGGAGGTTAGTTTTATTTGAGGAACTACTTAGAGATTGATTAAGGTGGGAAAGAAGGTCATTATCCATAGGTTCGGGAAATGTATGGAAGAATAGCCTCATCGGAGAGATTATATACATCTGCGAAGGTAATAAGTTAGGTAGCAATATGCGGCCAAATAAGATAGAAATAATAAAAAGAAGGAAAAATCTTATACCATAAAGTTCTTTGATTAGCGTTACGAAGAGTGGACACCCTATCCCTTTGAGGGAGTCAAGTTCGGTATTTAACTTTTTGAATTCTCTCATCTTTATCGCGAGATGTGCGACTTCGATCTCTAATTCTTGAATCTTCTTGCTCAATTACAAATTCTTCTTTTCAAAATTGTTGCGTCTTCTCTCGAGATCTGAGGCAACTACAAAAAGTTCTTCAACCTATAAAAGAAGATAGAAAAATCATTAATATATATATATATTTAAAAATTTAAAATTAACGAAATATGACTGCATGCGTACCAAAGATCCAAGTGCATTTAAGAAGTCAGGAGACACGATTCTAGAGGCTCCATTGAAAGAATGTGCCTGCAATAAGTAGCATTTACGTTTGCGAGAGCCCGCAAAGAAGCTGGGGAGCATCTCCCATTCCTTGGAAAAGTCGAAGATGCTAGATAAGCTGATCCATAGAAGAAGTGATCGAAGCGGAATCTTCTTGGCGAGAAGGTTAGATTCATGGTTATCCTCGTCGGAAGATTGGGAGCTTGAGCTAAGGCGAAAAAGATTGGATCTTCGTTTCTTAGTTAATGGAATGGAAGATTTACCCTTGTGAACAACAGTTTTACCCTTACTTTTAATCTTCGCGGCTTCTGCTTCTTGACTTCACCTTATACGGTTAAAGATAGAAAGCGGAGGCAACAATATTGTTTCAAATAACAAAGGAAATGTTTCTTACTTCACTCGTAAAGCGATCGAAATATCGTCGAGTACTCTCCAACGGATTATCCTTATCTTCTTCTCAAATTGGAATGCGAAAAATTTCACAAACTCGAAACAAATATAAAAAGAAAATTGCAAAAGCAAGATGTAAAAAAAAACATACCTCTTTTGCCTATCGAGCCATTTAAATTCCCAAGGATGATACCTGCGAGATTCGCGGGGAAGAACGTGAGCCCATGATATAAGGGCCATTTAAAATCAAGGTACAACCCACCACTTCTCATCTTTGGGTGACGAAGTAGTATTATTGGCCAGGGTGCCAATCAATATCACTTTGCATGACGATTTATCCTCGGGGACATTATCCTTCTTTTGGGCGAATGCCCAGTGGTCGCATTAATCATCTTTATCCTTTGAATAGTTTTCAAAAAGTTCTCTCTGGTGTACTTCTCAACTATTTCCAAGTCTGCGAAATGCAGGGTGTCTAACGGTGGTAGGGTATAAAGATCCTTTGCGGCCTGATTATGAACTCAAACGATGGCCGAATCACGGTCGCCGCTCGGTGTCATGACCCGAGAATTTTTTCATGGGCCAAAAAGATTTCATAAAATAAAGGCATCTCGAGTTAGCACAAGGGAATGGGGAAGTCC